>WNWK01026763.1:0-27017 GCA_009830355.1 Cherax destructor | reverse complement strand
TGTTCCTGTAGTTCGGGGGATGGCCCAAAATTGGTTGTCTTTTCAGAAGATGGGGGAATTTGACTACAAAAGAAATAGAATTTGATAACCCACAACTTTTAAACAGGGGTAAATAGTTTTTGTTGCTATAAAAAATGGACGACAAACACCGAATGGTCTTGGGAATTTAATTTTTAAAAAAAAGCGTTTTTTAAAAACTCAAAAAAAAATAAAAAAACTTTCTTTCCCTTTCGGGTTTAACCCAAAAAGGGATAAATTTCTCATTTTAAAAAAGTTGCAAATAAAAATTTTAAATCGGGCAAAAAAAAAAAAATTTTGAATTGTTTCCCAAAAAAAAATTTTGGGGGACGTATGAATCGATTTTGTTGTTTTGAAAAAACTGATTACTGCCCCCCGCCCTTTAATAACCATCGAAGAAATTTCCCAAAAATAAAAAAATGTGTAACCAACAGGGCGATAATGTTGATAAAGTTTAAGCTAAGGGAATTAACATAAAATTGGTCATGTATTTTGTGATGTAATATCCCCCACGTCTGCTAAATTTTTTGACGTTATGTTAATAATAATAGAAAAAAAGAGAGATCATAACAGCCGGTTACTAATGCGTCTGTCATCTCAACACATAAATAGAATCAGTGACGCAAATTAATAACGTAAAAAAGAAAAACTGGGACAAACAATGTTTTTCCAAGACTCTTTAAAAGGGTGAGTAAGTTGTAGTTATCCGCTTTGAGGCATCGGCACCCATTTGTGTGGACCCCTATAAACGTCCCTTCCTAGGCAGTGTTACCCTTTTAGGAAAACGATAAAAATAGCCTGGGAAAGGGGTGAAAAATTAAAAGGGTTGGGGCTTACTCGCTTGAAACCAACCATCCAGCTTAACACCAACCATCCAGCTTGAACACCAACCATCCAGCTTGAACACCAACCATCCAGTGAACACCAACCATCCAGGGGAACACCAACCATCCAGTGAACACCAACCATCCAGCTAACACCAACCATCCAGCTGGAACACCAACCATCCTGTGGAACACCAACCATCCTGGGAACACCAACCAACCTGCTGGAACACCAACCAACCTGCTGAACACCAACCAAACCCCTTGGAACACCAACCAACCTGCGGGAACACCAACCAATTTGCGGGGAACCCCAAAATGCTGGAACAATCCTCGGGAACACCATCCTGCTGGAACACCATCCTCAACACCATCCTTTTTCACAAATTGAAAAGTTTCTTTAAAAATTTTAAAGAAGCTAATATTATTATTTTATTCAAGTGAAAGGACTGATTTTAGTTTTAGGTAATATTACAATAATTATATATTGGAGTCTGACTGTGAGGATAGTTCAGTTTTAAAAATATTGATGATAATATTGGTAAGTATAGTGAGGCATAGTAATGATGAGGATATTGAAGGTAGTGATGAGGGTAGTGAAAGATAATAATGATGAGTACAACACAAATAGCAGTCATTATAATGAACTTGTTACTAATACAGCTGTATCACGAGTTAAGTGTTTAATTAATTTCAGAATGCTGTTCGAATGCCGATACCAAACGAATTTGTTCCCATAAGGAATAATGTAAATTAGATTAATCCTTTCCAGAGCCCCAAAAATACACTTACAATGCACTTACAATAATACACTTACATAATTATTAGGGTTGGGAGCTGCTCGTATGTCAAGGTACCACTATAAATATATACAGTAGGGCCCCACTTATAAGGCAGGTTAGGTTCCAGGCTACTGCCGGAAAGCAGACTTCGCCGTAAAGCAGAACTCCATTTTTTCCATTTATAAATGGCAAATAACAAGTTTACACTAACATACACTAAGTTAGCAATAGAACTAGGCATTAAAAAGTAAAATACACACACAGTACATGCATTATTTACCTCAAAATATTTGTAGTCTTAATGTATGGCAAAAGGTGAGTAGTATTTACAGTAAGAAGTCAGGTTTGGGTATGTACAGTAGTCCTCCTGGCCACTCCACCCACACATACTGTACTACGATGCTTAAAGCTCACTAGAGTGATAAAATGCATATACAGTGAACCCCCGAGTTACGATCATAATTCATTCCAGAAGGCTGCTCAAGTGTCATTACCGAATGAATTTTCTCCCTTAAGAAATAATGTCTAGTAGGTTAGTCCATTTGAGACCCCCAAAATACTTACAAAAGCACTTACAATATTACACTTACATAATTGTAAAATTTCCGAGGTGAATGTAACTCGGGGGTCCACTGTATGTACAGTACACTCATTACTTACCTTTAAATATTTGTAGTCTTAACCCTTTGACTGTATTTATACACCTAAATTCTAGTGGCCTCAAATCAAGTGGGAGAAAGCTGGTAGGCCCATATGTGAGAGAATGGTTTGTGTGGTCAGTGTGCGCAGTATAAAAAAAATCAGGCAGCCAGTGGTGCATTGTGGGAAAGCCATTTCAGTAGTCTATGTTCATCATGCCTAGCTGTAAGAAATGTCTGACTCCCTGGCGAATCTGGGACTCTTCTCTTCCTCAGTGATAGCTCTAACACAGATGGAAGTGTCTCTGAAGATGAATTTCATGGTTTTGAGGAGTTTGTGACCGAAAGCAATGCCCAGTATACGAGAAGGTAGGAAGGAAGAAAGAAATAAAGTAACTAAGGAAGAGATGAGAAGAAGGAAGGAAGGAAAGAAGAAGGAAGGGATAAGGAAGGAAGAAAGAAGAAGGAAGGGAGAAGGAGAAGAAGAAAGAAAGGAAGGAGAGATGAGAGGAAGGAAGGAACAAAAGAAGTAAGAAAGCAAGGATAGAGAGATGAAAGGAAAGAACAAAAGAAGTAAGAAAGGAAGGAAGAAAAAAAAGGAAGGAAGGAATGAATGAAGGAAGAGAGGAAGGCAGGAAGGAAGAGATGAGAGGAAGGAAGGAAATAAGAAAGGATGGAAGGAATGAAGGAAGCTAGGAAGGAGATTGTGGGGAAGAAGACATGCATCCCCTTTTGTGTTGACAGGTTGACAGCAGTGAGGGTGGTGAGTAATGGTATAATATGTCATTTTGACAGCTGGCTTACCCTGACTCAGCAAATTTAGATGTCCCCACACACACACACACACACACACACACACACACACACACACACACACACACACACACACACACACACACACACACACACACACACACACACACACACACACACACACACACACACACACACACACACACACACACACACACACACACACACACACACACACACACACACACACACACACACACACACACACACACACACACACACACACACACACACACACACACACACAAGACCAAGCGTGTATAACAGGAAGGGCACTGGAATGGATCAGGGAATACCTCACAGGGAGGCAACAACGGGTCATGGTGCGTGATGAGGTATCACAGTGGGCGCCTGTGACGAGCGGTGTACCGCAGGGGTCAGTCCTAGGACCAGTGCTATTCTTGCTATATGTGAATGACATGACGGATGGGATAGACTCAGAAGTCTCTCTTTTCGCAGATGATGTGAAATTAATGAGGAGAATCACATCGGAAGAAGACCAAGCAGGACTTCAAAGTGACCTGGACAAGCTTGACATCTGGTCTAGCAACTGGCTTCTCGAATTTAACCCCACCAAATGCAAAGTCATGAAGATCGGAGAAGGGCAAAGAAGACCGCTGACAGAGTACAGGCTAGGTGGACAAAGGCTACAAACCTCATCAAAGGAGAAAGACCTTGGGGTGAGTATAACACCAAGCACGTCTCCTGAAGCACACATCAACCAGATAACCGCGGCAGCATATGGGCGACTGGCAAACCTAAGATTAGCGTTCCGTTACCTTAACAAGGAATCGTTCAAGACACTGTATACCGTATACGTCAGGCCCATACTAGAGTATGCAGCACCAGTCTGGAACCCACACCTGGTCAAGCACGTCAAGAAATTAGAGAAAGTGCAAAGGTTTGCAACAAGGCTAGTTCCACAACTCAGGGGACTGCCTTATGAAGAAAGGTTGAGGGAAATAGGACTAACAACACTGGAGGACAGAAGGGTTAGAGGAGACATGATAACGACATACAAAATACTGCGGGGAATCGACAAGGTAGATAGTGACAGGATGTTCCAGAGAGGAAACACAGAAACAAGGGGACACAACTGGAAGCTGAAGACTCAGATGAGTCAGAGGGATGTTAGGAAGCAATTCTTCAGCCATAGAGTAGTTAGGAAGTGGAATAGTTTAGCGAACGATATAGTGGAGGCGGGAACCATACATAGTTTTAAGACAAGGTATGATAAAGCTCACGGAGCAGGGAGAGCAGAGACAGTAGCGGACAGTGCAGAGGCGGGGCCAGGAGCTGAGTCTCGACCCCTGCAACCACAATTAGGTGAGTACACACACAGCTACAAGCCCTAAGTGAAGTTGATGGAAAGTGTTCAGTCATTATATATGTGTATATATATCATAGAACAATAGCAATAGGTTGGTAGGTAAGTAGGTAGGCAAGTAAGTAGGTGCAAGTAGGTGGCAAGGTCAAGTAGGTAGGCAAGAAGTAGGTAGGCAAGGCAAGTGGTAGGCAAGAAGTAGGTAGGCAAGTAGGTGCAGGGAAGCAAGTAAGTGGTAGGCAAGAAGAGGCTAGGGCAAGAGAGGCAAGTAGGAGGGCAAGCAGAGGAGGCAGAGGCAGGAGCAAGTAGGCAGGCAAGCAGGTCAAGCAGGCAGGCAAGAGGCAGGGCAAGAAGAGGTAAGAAGGGTAAGCAAGTAGGTAAGCAAGTAGATAAGTAAGTAGGTAAGCAAGTAGATAAGTAAGTAGGTAAGCAAGTAGGTAAGCAAGTAGATAAGTAAGTAGGTAAGCAAGTAGGTAAGCAAGTAGATAAGTAAGTAGGTAAGCAAGTAGGTAAGTAAGTAGGTAAGCAAGTAGATAAGTAAGTAGGTAAGCAAGTAGGTAAGCAAGTAGGTACATAAGTAGGTATGTAAGTAGGTAGGAAGGACTGTGGGGAAGAAGAGCAAGGAACCCCATGGGTGTTGACAAGGCAGTGAGGGTGGGGAGTGATGGTATAATATGTCATTTTGACAGCAGCCTCACCCTGACTCAGCATATTTAGGTAGGTAGGTAATTAGGAATGTAGGAAGGAATGATGACCCAGACGACCATCAACCTAGGATAACTACCTAACACAACTGCCTGCTGCTACTTTGAAGAAAACTGCTCAGAAGAGATGTTTTGTTTGTGCATATACAAAAAAACACCCACAAAAATGCAGAAACACTCGTTTTATGTGTGAGGAACGTAAAACAGCACTGTGCAGGGAACCATGTTTAAAAGAGTTTCACAAGCTGCAGAACCTCTATGAACATGTCCAGTGACTGTACATTTGTATATATATTATAAAACAATAGTAATAAAGATTTTTTGTATTGTTGGTTTGTGTAAACAAGTTTTGTAAACAATATAAAGATATACTAATGTTTATGCTATTATTGTCTTTCATACAAAGAATTTATATAATATATACATTGCACCTTACCTTGGTCTCACAGGCCACATAAGTTAAGTAAAAAAAGAAAATAGTGAAAAAACAAGAAATCTACGAATGGAAGTAAACAAATGTTTACCGAGTGAGTGGCATTCGCCGCTGTTGCCATACGCGGCTCATTTTCTGCCAACTTTACACCTCCATATATCGGTAAATATTGATGGCAAAAATCTGTTTTTAGGATAAAAACAATCAGAAAAATAATCTTAACATTTTGATAAGATTTTTTTTTTTCGAATATTTCCCGACATAGAATGACAGTTTCAGAAAGGGGTCTCCGACAGTCAAAGGGTTAATGGTCGTAATGTACAGTGAGAGGTGAAAAGTATTTATTTGTAGAAAGTCATGTGGGAGGTATGGCATCCTGCCTGGCCACTCCCACCTACTCTGACATTAAGTGCCCTAGAGCTATAAAATGCATATACAGTACACTCATTACTTACCTTAAAATATTTGTAGTCTTAATGTAGGGTGAGAAGTGAGTAAACAAGATAAAAATTAATAAACAAGAGTGAGAAAGATAGAGCTGCAGAGTACTTATGTAAACAAACTGTCTAGTTATGGTTGATATACGTTCATACAAACACCTTATTGTGTACAAGTTGTCTCCACAGTGCTACAATAGAATAAATAAACACCAACACTTCTATTCTCATGTAATAAGTGTATTCTGGAATGAAGAATGTTTGAATAGTGGGGTCCACTGTATTATTATTATCATTACAAATTATTATTACAAGTAATATACTCCGACATTTAATTAACCCGAAAATGGTCCAAACGTATATATACGTTAGTACTACTACTGAGCAAATGTATATTTACGTTTTATTTTTCCTGCCTCCAAATTTGGCACAATTGACCTGGGATGCCTGGTCAGCATACAATGGGTCTTAACACTCGATGTGCACTGTATTAACCCTTTCAGTGTCCAGAGGACAACTTTACAAGTGTGCACCAGGGTCCAAGAATTTAAAAAAAAAAATTGTTTTTTTCTTACAAAGTGGAAGAGAATCTTTTTCTGAAGGTAATAAAACAAAAAGCACGTAATTTGATTGAAAATTGATGAAATTATGCTATCGCGAATTTTGATATGTAAGCAATATTTAAGCATCAGCGATTTTGCCGACTTTGACACTCATTTTAGGTCAATTACATTATTCCAGTCGATAAAATTCTTAGCTATTTTGCTAGTATTACTTCTATTCTATCGATTGAGCACAAGAAATCACCCAGTCAACTGTTTCAACTACAAAATAAAATGATCGGAAATTGGTAATTTAGCCAATTTAACACAAAGTTCAAAATATTCCAATTTCAAAATAGGGTGCAAAATAAACAATGCAGACATTCCTTGCATTTGTCTACATTGAACTGCATCTGCCATTTTTCTGACCAGGAATTGAGTTTGTCTAAATCCTCCTGAAGTTCCGTGACATCTACGTCTGAATCGATTATCCTACCTATCTTCGTGTCATCAGTGAATTTGCTCATATCACTAGTAATTCCCTCGTCAAGGTCATTTATATATATTATAAACAACAACGGGCCCAAAACCGATCCCTGTGGAACGCCACTTGTTACAGATCCCCACTCAGATTTAACCCCATTAATGCACACCCTCTGCTTCCTATTGGTGAGCCATGACTCGATCCATGAAAACACTTTTCCCCCAATGCCGTGAGCAGCCACTTTCTTTAACAGTCTCTGATGTGGTACTCTATCAAAAGCCTTACTAAAATCCAAATAAACAATATCGAATTCTTTATCATGATCAACTGCCTCAAAAGCCTTACTGAAAAAAGTTAATAAATTAGTTAGGCAGGAACGGCCCCTGGTGGATCCATGTTGAGTATCATTAATCAAATTATGCCTATCGAGATGGCTTCTTATGTTATCAGCTATAATCGACTCTAATAATTTGCCTACAATTGATGTTAGACTTATTGGGCGGTAATTTGATGGTAACGACTTGTCCCCTGCTTTAAAAATAGGAATTACATTAGCCATCTTCCACGTATCAGACACTACACCTGTTTGAAGAGATAGGTTAAAAATGTTAGTTAAGGGTTCACAGAGTTCCATTTTGCATTCCTTAAGAACCCTTGAAAAAAGCTCATCAGGGCCTGGCGATTTATTTTGCTTCAAACGGTCTATCTGTTTGATAACCATTTCGCTAGTGACTGTGATACTACATAATTTATCTTCTTCAGGCCCACTAAAATACCTAATTCTTGGGATATTATTAGTGTCTGCCTGAGTGAAAACCGAGAGAAAATAATTATTAAAAATAGAGCACATTTCATTCTCTTTGTCAGTGAGATACCCATAATTATTTTTAAGGGTACCTATCTTATCTCTAACTTTTGTTCTATACACCTGGAAAAAACTTTTTGGGTTAGTTTTCGAATCCCTAGCAACTTTAATTTCGTAGTCCCGTTTAGCCTTTCTTATCCCCTTTTTAACGTCCCTCTTAATGTCAATATACTGATTCATAAGATGACCCTCACCTCTTTTGATACGCCTATAAATTCCTTTCTTCTGCCCTAAAAGATATTTGAGCCTATTATTCATCCATTTTGGGTCATTTCTATTTGATCTAATTTCTTTATATGGGATAAATGTTCTTTGGGCAGCATGTATAGTGTTCAGAAAACTGTCATATTGATAGATCTCTTCATTACCCCAGTCCACAGATGATAAGTGTTCTCTAAGTCCATTGTAATCTGCTAAGCGAAAATCTGGGACCGTTACTGAGTTATTCCTACTATGAAACTTCCATTCAATGCCAAAGGTAATTGATTTGTGGTCGCTTGTGCCGAGTTCCTCTGTAATTTCTAAATTATTAACAAGGGTTTCCTTGTTTGCCAGAACTAAGTCAAGCAGGTTATTTCCCCTTGTAGGTTCTGTCACAAACTGCTTCAAAAAACAATCTTGAACTACTTCTTAGAAGTCGTTAGATTCTAAATTCCCAGTCAAAAAATTCCAATCAATTTGACTAAAGTTGAAGTCACCCAGAATAACTACGTTATCGTGCATTGTGGCCTTAACAATTTCCTCCCATAGTAGTCTCCATTGTTCCCTATCTAAGTTTGGGGGACGGTATATCACACCTAAAATCAATTTTTCATGCCCCTCTGAAAATTCTATCCAGACAGACTCTGTATGTGTTATTTCAGACTTTATTCCCTTTTTTATGCAACAGTTCAAGCGATCTCGGACATACAGTGCCACTCCACCCCCCTTCCAGAAACTTCTGTCTACTTGGAACAATTTAAAACCCTGTATATGACATTCAGCAGGCATGTCCCTATTTTTCGTATTGAACCACGTCTCAGTTATGGCAAATACATCAATGTTACCTGCACTTGCAACTAATCTCAAATCGTCCATCTTATTCCTAGCACTACGACTATTTGTATAATACACTTTTAAAGGCCCTCCTTTCTCTTTACCCTTCCTGATCCATTCTGTTTTTCCACTATACCTATTACTGTCCTTGTTATTGTTAAGATTTTTTATATCAAAACCTATATCTATATTTCGACATTCAGTATTTTCCATTTCTAAACCCATACCTCTAACTAATCCTAGTTTAAAGTCCTAACAACACCCTCAACTGAGCTAGCAAGAAAATCCACACCTGCCCTGGATAAGTGAACCCCATCCCTGGCATACATGTCATTTCATACATGTCATTAGGTCTGGAATTTGTTGATCTTCCTTCTGTCTTCTTACTTTTTATTTCAGGTTCTCTTACGCCATTTAACCTGAACACCATGAAAACTGTTTCTCGTATAATTTTCTTGTCTCATCAAGGTTCCTTCCTACCAACAAAGCTACCAAATCACTCTCCACCGCCTCAAATTATAATTGCTCACTGTGTTACTTCCATAGCCTCAGAACCCCAAAAGTAAATGCTCAGAGTACAATAAATTCTCATATTTTAACCTAATGCAAATGTTGAATAACATATATTTGATAGAAGTATAACCTATTGTATAATTAGTGTAATCTGAACAAACTATGTTTTATACGTCTAGTGTTAAGTAATCAATAATCTGTTAAGTTTAGCTTGCCATAATGCCAAGGCATGATAGTGGCTCTCTTTGCACTAGAAATCATTGTAAACCCTCACTGTAAACATCCTATGTATATATACTTCCTACAGTATGTCAACCACATTGTATACTTGCAAGGAAATACATTATCTGAATCTGAACATTCAGTTCCTCAGGGTCTCTGGCCATTTTTTCCATCCTTACCTTCCTGACCTGCTGAGCATAAGTTAGTTGCTCATATCCTGTAATTCATCGATTTATGTTTTTCTCTGCTTCTTGTTGATCTCCAGCTGATTGATTGCTAAACTTTCCTGCTTCCTGGATTAGTGGTCTTAATATGCAAGTTCCTTCACTCTTACATCTTCCCTGTCTGCTTCAGTTTCAGCCATCAGTTTCCTTTCTCTTTCTCCTACCTCTACTTTAAGCCTAATAAATTTGTCCTCAAGCATCCTTTCTTGTTAATCACTTATTCTTTTCTCTGCCTCCTCTAGCATCTTTGTCGAGGACTCGAAGATAAATTCCCCTTTGACCCCATTCGTTTCTCCATCAGTTTTAAAATGCATACTTCCAGTGGTCATCCTGTTTTTCTTGACTCTTCCTTGACACACAACTAAGGATGATTTTGCTGTACTCTTAACCTATTCCTTATTTAATTCGTGGATAGTGTTCTATTATTGTACCCACAGCACCCTTGATTTTCACTGGGTTTGTTTTGCACTTCCTCCCGTCTCTCACTTCAGTATGTTATGGCAGATTTGGGACCAGACCCTCAGGTACTTTCCATGTATATATTATCATGCATTTCTTTCCTACGCTCCAGTGAGTTTGTTGTAAAGTAGCCCAGTGTTACCGTGCGTGCGTGCGTGCACGTACATACCTACAAGCCTATTTGAAGCTATGGTAGCAGAGCTATTCTCGTGGTGTCCAGTCTTTAGTATTTTGCGGATGTAATTTGTTTAAACTTCGAGTAGTTGTAGCACTTCCTACTTCCCCGTTTGATTCATTACATTAGTCAACGACTCTGCTAAGAAATTTTGTTAGTATGCCTTAGGCTTCACTTTTCTGCAGTTTACGAGTGTAGCCTCTTCCCATCCCAGTGTAGCCTCTTCCCATGCCAGTGTAGCCTCTTCCCATGCCAGTGTAGCCTCTTCCCATGCCAGCAGCTGGTACTAAGAAATCTTATTCCTTCATGTCCTTTCATTACTGTGTTTATCATTAACTCTTCCTGCAGCTCTGGTATTCTCAGCTTTTCATCGTAATTCACTTTTTACTCTGGCAGTCATTTTGTAGCTTTTTGAACCTTTTCTATCATGTGTGTTTTAAATGACGGCACCACACAATCGCTGCATATTCATATTTTGACTTAATATGCTGTATGTTATAAATAACATTTCTAGCATTTTTCCATTTTATACTTCGCTAGTGTAGCATACGAACTCCTCACATATTTTTTAATAACTTGTATTCCTCTGATACTTTCAATATTTTTTTCCAATCTTTATTCATGTGGCCTGATTTTGATCTCTTATTTCCATGACATAGCATTTATCTACATAAAGTATCATCCCTCACTGAGTTTATTTTTTCCATTTATCGAACTCGTCCTGTAGAGATTGTTTTTTTATATATTTTAGCTTAGATTTTTAGCATGTGTTTACATATTCATATAGGCTTTTATTCCTTCTGATAAATCATTATATAACTTTAAAGATCTTGGGGGTAATACACATTCTTGTGGCACCCCACATGTGACATCTTCCCATGAGGGTATTGTTTCCTATTAGAACTGTTTACATTTTCTTCCCAAGTCTCTCCTTCATTGTCATAATTAAACTTTTCCAGTAATTTTCAGTTTCCGAATTAGTCTTAATGGGATCCCTTATCAAAAGGTTTCTTAAAGTCTAGATAAATATAATTCGCCCACCATTTTCTAAAATAATTTCCTTGACTATCTCAATAAATTAATGTATTTGATAGAGGCGATATGAAATTGCAAACGAAAGCCGAATTGAGTACCGATTAGTCGTGTTTAATAAACTTCTATATTTTTTTCAATTCTTTTTATGTTTTTTTATCGCACAAAACGCCTCTATAAAGGCGTAATGCTACAAGCAATCAGTAGACACGTAATGCAATGAAGTCTTTTATTAGTTCATGAATGGGCTTTATTAAGTACATTCATGTACATATAGTTATACAATATGTACGTGAATGTACATATCGTAGATGAACATGTATAATGGTTGACGTCCGTTCACTCAGTCTCAAGTGTGTGTGTGTGTGTGTGTGTGTGTGTGAGTATGTGTGTATGTGTGTGTGTGAGTATGTGTGTATGTGTGTGTGTGAGTGTGTGTGTGTATGTGTGTGTGACTATGAGTGTGTATGTGTATGTGTGTATGTGTGTGAGAGTATGAGTGTATGAGTGCGTGAGTGTGTGAGAGTATGAGTGTGTGAGAGTATGAGTGTGTGAGAGTATGAGTGTGTGAGAGTATGAGTGTGTGTGTGTGTGTGAGTATGTGTGTGTGTGAGTATGTGTGTGTGACTATGAGTGTGTGACTATGAGTGTGTATGTGTATGTGTGTGAGAGTATGAGTGTGTGAGAGTATGAGTGTGTGAGAGTATGAGTGTGTGAGAGTATGAGTGTGTGTGAGAGTATGAGTGTGAGTGTGTGTGAGAGTATGAGTGTGTGTGTGGAGTGAGTGTAGTGGTGTGAGAGTATGAGTGTGTGAGAGTATGAGTGTGTGAGAGTATGAGTGTGTGAGAGTATGAGTGTGTGAGAGTATGAGTGTGTGAGAGTATGAGTGTGTGAGAGTATGAGTGTCAGTATCATATATACACTTGTGTAGTGTATCTTCCCTTTTATACAGCTGGTCCCTTTGCGTGTGACGTCACGGTACCCGCTGACGTCAGAGGCTCAGCGCATGTGCACAGCCTCTCATAGGCACTCTCGCTCACTAACGTTAGACCTACAGGCGAGACAGACGGGTGGCTGGACTCTCCTTCACTTACTGTAAATATACCGTAACCATCCAACAAGGAGTATCTTTGACCTCCTATATATCTCTCCCAAGACCCACGCGACAAGAGTATGAGTGTGTGAGAGTATGAGTGTGTGAGAGTATGAGTGTGTGAGAGTATGAGGTGTGTGTGTGTGTGTGTGTGTGTGTGAGTATGTGTGTATGTGAGTATGTGTGTATGTATGTGTGTATGTGAGTATGTGAGTATGTGTGTATGTGAGTATGTGTGTATGTGAGTATGTGTATGTGAGTATGTGTATGTGAGTATGTGTGTATGTGAGTATGTGTGTGTGTGTGTGTGTGACTATGAGTGTGTATGTGTATGTGTGTGAGAGTATGTATGTGTGTGAGTGTGTGTGAGAGTATGAGTGTGGAAGAGTATGAGAGTATGAGTGTGTGAGAGTATGAGTGTGTGTGTGTGAGAGAGTATGAGTGTGTGTGTGTGTGTACTCACCTAATTGTACTCACCTAATTGTGGTTGCAGGGGTCGAGACTCAGCTCCTGGCCCCGCCTCTTCGCTGTCTGCTACTGGGTCTCTGCTCTCCCTGCTCCATGAGCTTTATCATACCTTGTCTTAAAACTATGTATGGGTCCTGCCTCCACTATATCTTTCTCTGGTCCATTCCACTTCCTGACTACTCTGTGGCTGAAGAAATGTTTCCTGACATCCCTTTGACTCATCTGAGTCTTCAGCTTCCAGTTGTGTCCCCTTGTTTCTGTGTTCCCTCTCTGAAACAACCTGTCACTATCTACCTTGTCAATTCCCCGCAGTATTTTGTATGTCGTTATCATGTCTCCTCTGACCCTTCTTTCCTCCAGTGTTGTTAGTCCTATTTCCCTCAACCTTTCTTCATAAGACAGACCCCTGAGTTGTGGAACTAACCTTGTCGCAAACCTTTGCACTTTCTCTAGTTTCCTTACGTGCTTGACCAGGTGTGGGTTCCAGACTGGTGCTGCATATTCTAGTATGGGCCTGACGTGTGTGTGTGTGTGTGTGTGTACTCACCTAGTTGTACTCACCTAGTTGTGGTTGCAGGGGTCGAGTCAAAGCTCCTGGCCCCGCCTCTTCACTGGCCGCTACTGGGTCACTCTCCCTGCGCCATGAGCTTTATCATACCTCTGCTTAAAGCTATGTATAGAGCCTGCCTCCACTACATCGCTTCCTAAACTATTCCACTTCCCGACAACTCTGTGACTGAAGAAATACTTCCTAACATCTCTGTGATTCATCTGAGTCTTCAACTTCCATCTGTGTCCCCTTGTTGTTGTGTCCCATCTCTGGAACATTCTGTCTCTGTCCACTTTGTCAATTCCTCTCAGTATCTTATATGTTGTTATCATGTCTCCCCTATCTCTCCTGTCCTCCAGTGTCGTCAGGTCGATTTCCCTTAACCTCCCCTCGTAGGACATACCCCTTAGCTCCGGGACTAGTCTTGTTGCAAACCTTTGCACTTTCTCGAGCTTCTTCACATGCTTGGCTAGGTGTGGGTTCCAAACTGGTGCTGCATACTCCAATATGGGCCTAACGTACACAGTGTACAGGGTCCTGAACGATTCTTTATTAAGATGTCGGAATGCTGTTCTTAGGTTTGCTAGGCGCCCATATGCTGCAGCAGTTATTTGGTTGATGTGTGCCTTCGGAGATGTTTCTGGTGTTATACTCACCCCAAGATCTTTTTCCTTGATTGAGGTTTGCAGTCTCTGGCCCCCTAGGCTGTACTCCGTCTGCGGTCTTCTTTGCCCTTCCCCAATCTTCATGATTTTGCACTTGGTGGGGTTGAACTCCAGGAGCCAGTTGCTGGACCAGGCTTGCAGGCTGTCCAGATCCCTTTGTAGTTCTGCCTGGTCCTCGTCCAATTGAATTCTTCTCATCAACTTCACATCATCTGCAAACAGGGACACTTCGGAGTCTATTCATTCCGTCATGTCGTTCACAAATACCAGAAACAGCACTGGTCCCAGGACTGACCCCTGTGGAACCCCGCTCATCACCGGCGCCCACTCTGACACCTCGCCACGTACCATGACTCGCTGCTGTCTTCCTGACAGGTATTCCCTGACAGGTATTCCCTGTTACCCCTGCCTGGTCCTCCAGCTTCTGCACTAATCTCTTGTGTGGAACTGTGTCAAACGCCTTCTTACAATCCAAGAATATGCAATCTACCCACCCCTCTCTCTCTTGCCTTATTGCTGTCACCCTGTCGTAGAACTCCAGTAGGTTTGTGACACAGGATTTCCCGTCCCTGAAACCGTGTTGGCCGTCGTTGATAAGCTCATTCCTTTCTAGGTGCTCAACCACCCTTCTCCTGACTATCTTCTCCATGACCTTGCATACTATACATGTCAGTGACACTGGTCTGTAGTTTAGTGCTACGTTCCTCTCTCCTTTTTTAAAAATTGGAACTACATTTGCTGTCTTCCAAACCTCAGGTAGTTGCCCTGTTTCGATAGATGTGTTGAAGATCGTTGTTAGGGGTACACATAGCTCCTCTGCTCCCTCTCTCAGGACCCATGGAGAGATGTTATCTAGCTCGCTTAGTAGCCTCTTCACTTCCTCCTCATTTGTGTGTATTGTGTCCAGCACTTGTGTGTGTGTGTGTGTGTGTGTGATACGCATGGCAAAGATACGGTCAATATATCTGGAATTCCTAACCTTCAAATTTGGGCGTCTCCAATTGAATTTTTTTTTTTTTTTAACGAATTGGACTTCAAACTGTGGCTTGATAAAAATGTAAAAAAAAATAATGCACACGGTATACAAAATATTAAAATCCTCAGTATACGAAATCTTTAAATACACAAAATGCGAAAATGTCAAAATCTACAGAATGCAAAAACGTCAAAATCCACAATATGCAAACCTTCCAAACTTGGGCGGCGGCGGCGGCGGCCCGAGGCTTTCCAACGACACGAGTATCAGACTTCGCAAAGAGAAACTTGTTCCGTTATATTTTACAACTGGAGGAAAACTCCTTAAGTTTTTGAAGAAGGGGGGAAAAAAGTATTGATCTGAGGGAGCGTCCCCGGTCCGGGGCCGGATCCTCCGCCCAGAGATTTTACCGCTGAAGTCGTGTGTGACTTTACCGCTGAAGTCACGTCTACGCTGGCCTGAGTTTCAATGATATTTTATGAGAGAAGTTGAAAAGCATTCAGTCAGGGCAGCACCACTAAAAGATACACATACGCAGAGGGTGTTGCTACTGGTGGGTTACTGGGCTCGTGAGTACTGGGGAACGGGTTCTTGGACTGGTATTGTTGGCACTGGTTGCCTACTGGACTCTTTATTTTGGGTATTTGTGGGTTACTGGGATCTTTAGTACCGGTGGTTTACTGGGTTTTTGGGTACTTGGAAACGGGTTTCCTGGCTGATAATACTGGGTACTGGTGGGTTACTGAACTCTTAAATACTGGAAGGAGGATTCAGGATCTCTGTTTTGGGTTCTGTTGGGCTACTAGGGTTTTGGGTATTGGGAAATGGATTCCCGGGCTGTTGCCGTTGTGTATTGGAAAATGGAGTAGTGCACTGTCAGTACTGTGTGCTATGAAGGTAATCGACTGTCAGTATTGGGTACTGAGAAGTGGGTTAATGTCTGGTCAAGGTTAAATACAGGAAGTTGACCTGTCGGATTTGGTGTGGATGGGACGGGCTGGCTGGCTGCTGGAAGAGCACTTGTGTACTGGAAGTTGTGAAGGAACTTGCCGGAACATCAGCAAGTCTGGCTTGACTCTGACCTTCAACCAGGAGACCTGGTATGGGACCGGGCCGTGGGGAGCCATAACCTCTGGAACCATCAACAGGTTGACAACTTGCCGATGCTTTACTGATAAGTAGCATTATGAATCACGAAGTCGTAATTACACGAATGCTAACAAATCAGGGAACGGTTGGGGTTTGAACCCATGGCGAGCAAGTCGTAAAACTGGCCTGCGAGTTTTAGGACTCATCTGGCCTTACCCTGTTCCGTGATTTTAGTAGCATTAATTACGTATGCTACCTGCTCACGAAGCGACATGTGTTTCCAGTCATATACAATAATTATCTTTTTTTCTACAAGTACATGATTCATCTTACACAGACCATAGCTGACATCATTGACATACTATATAGAAAGCCCCAGGTTATTACCTGGAGAGAGTTCCAGGGGTCAACGCCCCCGCGGCCCGGTCTGTGACCAGGTCTCATGGTGGATCAGGGCCTGATCAACCAGGCTGTTACTGCTGGCCGCACGCAGTCCAACGTACGAACCACAGCCTGGCTGGTCAGGTACCGACTTCAGGTGCCTGTCCAGTGCCTGCTTGAAGACAGCCAGGGGTCTATTGGTAATCCCCCTTATGTAAGTTGGGAGGCAGTTGAACAGTCTTTGGCCCCTGGTACTTATTGTGTTGTCTCTCAACGTGCTAGTGGCACCCTGCTTTTCATTGGGGGGATGTTGCATCGTCTGCCGAGTCTTTTGCTTTCGCAGGGAGTGATTGTTGTGTGCAAGTTTGGTACTAATCCCTCTAGGATTTGCAGAACATTTCGGGCAACTTAGGTTAATTTTGCCTCTAGGATGTTATCCACACCAGTCGGCTAATACCCAGGTACCTACTTATTGTTAGGTGAACAGGGACAACAGGTGTAAAGAAACACGCCCAATGTTTCCACCCGTACAGGGATCAAACCACTGGCACTCGGTGTGAGAGTGAGTGGGCTACCAACCGAGCTACGGAAAACACAGGAGCTATTACCAGTCACCTGGATGAGGGTTAAGAGTGTTAGTCCAAAGACTTTCGTGAACTTATTACCAGACGGTTAGACGAGTACTGTTAGGTAAGGTAAGGTTTGTCAGGAAACAGGACAAGTGTTTCCTGACGTGGGTCTTAGTCATGTGATGACCCACAGCTGGAGCTTTTGCTCATCTGACCGAGGCCTTACACTTGCTTACCTGTCCACCCCTTTAAAAATTATGGATTTAGATTCATATATAGGTACTTGTTAGGTAATGTTTTCGTCTCGTGGTTAGTACCGAAACGTCGCTGAATAAGGCACATGTGCGAAACTTGCGTATCTTTATTAAACATTTCGCAGTAGGACTTTTCAGTCGAAAAGAGGGGTGAAGAAGCCTATGTGCCGCCTCCTGCCTCTTTCCGAAACGTTTCAGAAAAAGGTAGGAGGCGGAGTCACCATTGGACAAATCCACTAGAGTTGTTATTGTGTACCACAGATATATTCTCCCACACATAGTTACAGATTCACATAAATAATGCTTGCATTGGCCTTGTCTGCTTTGTGCAACACGTTTAAAGTTTGTCCCTGGATTCGTTTTAGGTTTATTCCCGGTCCAGTGTTTTAGATTTGCTCCTGGTCCAGTGTTCTTTTTAGGTTTGTTCGTGGTCCAGTGTTCGTTTTAGATTTGTTCCTGGTCCACTGTTCATTTTAGGTTTATTCCTGGTCCAGTGTTCATTTTAGGTTTATTCCTGGTCCAGTGTTTTAGATTTGTTCCTGGTCCAGTGTTTATTATAGGTTTCTTTCTGGTCCTATGTTCATTTTAGGCTTCTTCCTGGTAGTGTGTTCGCTTTAGGTTTATTCCTGTGTAGTGTGTTCATTTCAGGTGTGTTCATTGTGGTGTGTTTGGTCCAGTTATGGAATAATCTGGAGAATGATGTAGTGGAGGCAGGATACATAGCTTTAAGAAAGGTACAATCAAGCTTTTGGAGCAGGGAGAGAGTGGACCTAGTAGCGACCAGCGAAGAGGCGGGGCCAGGAGCGGTGAATCGACCACTGCAACCACAAATAAGTGATTATGTCCTGCCCTCTCTCATTGAAACTATTGCATCTGTTGAGTGTTCCCTAGATTTTATCTTGAGTAAATTACTGTGTCGTTTGAGACTTAATTTTCTCGCCTATTTTTTCTCTCTCTCCTTACATTGCAGTTGTGTTGTGTATAATGTGTGGGCGCCTACATTCTGGTAGCCTTTATTTGTGTTGAGTGTTTATGTTCGTAGTTTTTGTTTGTTAATTTTATCATTGTTTTTATTGTGTTGTATATATATATTTTTTTTTATGGCTATAAACGCTGAGTGACCTACGCGGTGAAAGTGCTTCGTAAATATTACAACTACTGCTCGTTGTGGTAGTCGCTGTTGGTATTGTTACCTGTGTTGAATGTTTATGCTAGTCGTTTATCCTTTTTTGTTGCGTATTTTTACCTTCCTATGGAGGTTAGTATTTACTTTAAATTGTAAAGATCACAGGGTGTTGTAGCTCAAAACTCTTCACATCTCTCAATTTCCTAACTTTGATGCATATTTCTATGCTTCTTAGTAGTGTTTTGGGTCTTTGTATCATTCCTACATTGACCGTTTCTCATACTTTATTGAGCATAATTAAGCACGCGTTCATCCAATATATCTTATTACCATGAGTTATTACGATTGAAACACCTGTGTAACACCTGGGTTTCGCCGGTGTAGCAGATAGAGGTAACTGCTATACTAGTGGTAAGAGAAGTAATCTTAAAGCGTTCAGGTTTTCATGGCTGAGAGAGTATCAGGTAAAGTGTTCAGATGATAAACACACTACGGTACTGTCTTTCAGTGAATTATATTACGGACATATCGATTTAATACAAAAATGGATGATTGAAGGATATTGTAATCAAGGTTCATGGCATTTTTACAAAAATCTGCAAGCTTTGCTGCAATTAGATAATGATAAATTGTAAAGGGAGTAATGCTTTGATGCTCAAACAGTCAAGGGAGTTGATTACGCTAACGGCGTTTAAACTGTTTGGGTTGAAAGGTAATATATGTTGATGGCAATGTATTACATCACAGGATGAGTGATGCTGTCTAATAATTTGAAGTCTTGTTTCAGAATCTGGTATAAACACACTGGCCTGTTTTGGTTCCTATGCTTCACTGAGCTGACCTAATTTTGTGATGTTAATTACCTTGAATACACTTAGTGTATTTATTTCGCCCAGTTTTAAATTGTTGACCTCGGTGATACGTGTACTGAACACCTGTCGATCTTGAAGGGTATCCCACGTGTAGACAGGAAAACATCTATGAAAATAAGACTATTTCGACTCCCATCGGTGGTCCTGACAGTAGTATGTACACTAGATGAAGGAAGATACATTTATAACTTTGCACTCTTGTATAAGGTGTCCTTCCTCTAGTGTTAACCTTGTATACATCTTATAGGTTAATATAAACTTTAATCTAGTGTAGTCCGTGACCGGACAAATGACCGACGGACATTTGACCGACAGACATTTCACCGACGGACATTTCACCGAACGGAAAATTACGTTAGGTGATGAATGCCATTTCGTCTATTCGGTGAAATATCCGCTCGGCCAAATGTCCGTCGGTGAAATGTCTTTCGACCAAATGTCCGTCGGCCGTGTCCGGGAGCCTTGTAGTCTTACAGTCACGCACTGTTTGACTTGGTGCTTCCTGTATTAACAATCACTTGTTTTAATGAGGTCACTGGTTGAGTGGCTCGTCTGCTTTATGCAGTTCGCATTTACCATTTAGCCACATTTCTAGACGAAAAGAATCTACACGGTAAAGCTCTCCTAATCCATGTTCCTGAGCAAACGTTGCTTGTTTATTGTGACTCGTAACTGTGGAAAGCGTGATACATCTTGGTAGTTCCCAGTTTTATCTTATTTAAATTGGATTATTGGGCTTGATAATTAGTTCATTTTAGTTAATTGACGTAGATAAATGGTTCGCAGAACTGACAAGTTAGACACGTGCAGCACTTGGGTATTTTTATTGAGGAAACTATTCGCCACACAGTGGTTTCATCAGTCCAGTACAAAGAAGAGTGGTGAAGATCAGGAGTGTTGAGGTAATCAGTCCCTCAGCCTGATGTCGATCAGTCTTGAAAAAAATACAGCATTGAAGCCTAACATAAAAAAGATAATGTTAAAGTTGGGCTTCCACCTGTTCTTTAAATATGACTGCCATATTACAGTTGGTTCATTTCTGTTCAGTCTAGAGAACAAAAAATATTTATTTTATATTAGGCTAACATACCGTAACTCCTTAGAGGGTTGGTATTCCCACTCAAGTTGATTTTTAATGTTAAGCTGTATGGTATACTGGTGTCGGTGGCTATGTGGTTGATATATGCAGTAGTAAGTTGTTAGACAGCAACTACCCAGAGAGGTACTACCGTCCTGCCAAATAAGAGTGAAACGGAAAACCGTATAGCATTATACACTGCTAGGATTGCTAGTGTCTGTCTCACGAACACACAACACAACAGGCACATCTTGCTATTATTATTTACGCTCAAATCTTACTACATATATGGTTGTACCTATATATGTATACACTTCTACAATTCTAATTCCTTAATGGTTCTACTATGCTACACATCTACCATCACTACTACTATGCTACACATCTACGACCAATACTACACATCTACTATCACCACTACATGATACATTACCATTACTACACATCTCCCATCACTACTATGCTAGACATATACCACAACCACAACACATCTACCATCACTACTATGCTACATATTTACCATCACTACTATGCTACACATCTACCATCACTACTACTATGCTACACATCTACCACCAATACTACACATCTACCATCACAACTACACAATACATTACCATCACAACACATCTACCATCACCACTACACATATATCACCACCACTACAAATCTACCATCACCACTACACAATACATTACCATCACTGCTCATCTACAACCACCACTACACAATGCATTACCATCACTACCCTACAACCGCCACTACACATCTACTATACTAGACATCTACCATCACTACTATGCTAGACATGTACCACCACCACTACACATCTACCTTCACTACTATGCTAGACATCTACCACCCCAACTACAAATCTACCATCACCACAACACAATACATTACCATCACTACACATATACATCCACAATTACACATCTACCATCACTACACATCTATCACCACAACTACACATCTACCATCACTACATCTATCACCACTACTACACATCTACCATCACTAAACATCTACCATCACTACATCTATTACTACCACTACACATCTACCATCACTACATCTACCACCACCACTACAAATCTACCACCACAACTACAAATCTACTCGACTCACGAAATCGTAATGACACGATTGCAAACAAACCACATACCACGGGTGGGGTTCGAACCCGCGGTCAGAGAGTCTCAGAACTCTAGACCGTCGCGTAAGCGACGGTCTAGAGTTCTGAAGCTAGCTGGCCCAGTGGCTTACGCGACGGTCTAGAGTTCTGAGACTCTCTGACCGCGGGTTCGAACCCCACCCGTGGTATGTGGTTTACAAATCTACCATCACCACAACACAATACATTATCATCGCTACACATCTACAACCATTACTACAGATCTACAATCACTACACATCTATCACCACTACTACACATCTACCATCACTACTCATGTACCATCACTACATCTGTCACCACTAATGTACCATCACTACATCTATCACCACTACTGCACATCTACCATCACTACACATCTACCATCACTACATCTAATACCATCACTACACATCTACCATCACTACATCAAATACCATCACTACACATCTACCATCACTACACATCTATCATCATCATCATCACTACACATCTACCATCACTACATCTAACACTATAACTACACATCTACAATCACTACATCTATAACATCCACTTCACATCTACCATCACTACTCATCTACCAACACTACACATCTACCATCACTACAGTATACATCTATCATCACTACACTGCACATGTTCCACCACTACAGTATACATCTACCAACACTATGGTATATCTACCATCACTACACTATACATCTACCACCGTAACTCGAGGTTCCACTGTATATCTACCACCACTACAGTATACATATACCACCACTACAGTATACATCTACCACCACTACAGTATATATGTACCATCACTACACTATACATCTACCATCTCTACACTATACATCTACCATCACTAAACTATGCATCTACCATCACTAAACTATACATCTACCATCACTACACTGTACATCTACAACCCCTACACTATACATCTACCACCACTACACTATACATGTACCATCACTACACTGTACATCTACTTCATTAAACACTTCAGTAAACACTCTACTAAATACTTCACTAAATACTCTACTAAACACTACTAAGCACTTTACTAAACACAATGACACAACAACTTCATTCTAAGGTAACTATAATTCATATTAAAGTTATATTAAGTGTATAATTAGGTCATCACATATTACATAAGTTATGTTTTGTATTAAGGTAGAAAATATTATCTTAAATAAACAACAATGAATAAGTAAAAAGTGTTGTTATGCACACTACTGTGCTTTATTACAGTTTTAGTGTACATAAGAGGGATGTTTTTGACATGGGTCACATAACTGGAAGGAGAGAGAGAGAAGCTCCTGCTGGAGGTGAAGGTGGTTACTGATGGTTGTAACACCTGGGGTCCTGGTGAGACATATCCCTCTTCCATACTAGACCAGGTTAACCAAGTCTGGCTACCAACATTTTGGCCACTAATAGGCTTCATTTTCAAGCTTATTAAGTTTAACAATGATATCAGGTAAATCCAAGCTCACCTGCAAGAACTAAGAAAATAGTGTCAGGGATTAAATTAGCTCAATGAGTCCTTCCTCCTAATTGATATGGTGGCAATTTTCGGTGTAATGTTGTACCTTGTGACTAGGATGTTCCCCAGGCTCACTGCAGCCACCCACCACTATCTTCTTACCAAGCCCGTGGCGGCTGGTACAACTGATCCTCCCATGGCTGCTAGCAAGCCAGTGGTGGCTGGTACAACTAGCCCTCCCATGGCTGCTAGCAAGCCAGTGGTACCTGGTACAACTGGCCCTCCCATGGTTGCTAGCAAGCCAGTGGTGGCTGGTACAACTGGCCCTCTCTTGGCTGCTAGCAAGCCAGTGGTGGCTGGTACAACTGGCCCTCTCTTGGCTGCTAGCAAGCCAAAGGTGGCTGGTACAACTGGCCATCCCTTGGCTGCTAGGAAGCCAAAGGTGGCTGGTACAACTGGCCCTCCCATGGCTGCTAGGAAGCCAGTGGTATCTGGTACAACTTGCCCTCTCATGGCTGCTAGCAAGCCCGTGTTGGCTGGTACAACTAGCCCTCCTGTGGCTGCTAGCAAGCCAGTGGTGGCTGGTACAACTGGCCCTCCCATGGCTGCTAGGAAGCCAAATGGGGCTTGTACAACTGGCCATCCCATGGCTGCTAGGAAGCCAGTGGTGGCTGGTGCAACTGGCCCTCCCATGGCTGCTAGCAAGCCAGTGGTGGCTGATACAACTGGCCCTCCTGTGGTTGCTAGCAAGCCAGTGGTGGCTGGTGCAACTTGCCCTCCCATGGCTGCTAGCAAGCCAGTGGTGGCTGGTACAACTAGCCCTCCCATGGCTGCTAGCAAGCCAGTGGTGGCTGGTACAACTAGCCCTCCCATGGCTGCTAGCAAGGCAGTGGTGGCTGGTACCACTGATGCTGTCAGTGGTATGGTCACAGACTCTTCTGATGAAAGCCCCACTGACACAAATTCTACACCCATTAACAGTGACGACAGTGAGTCAAGTGATCTGGAATTCTTGTATGAATTCATGTCTGAAAATAATTCTGAAATGTTAACTGATCCCCAGAGAAATAAAGAAAATATTAATCTAATAATAGTGGGTCATGTGGACTCAGGCAAGTCCACTCTCGGCGGACAAATTTTATATCTAAGCAAATCATTAGATAAAACTACATTAAAACAGTATAGGAAAGAAGCCAAGAAAATGAACAAGGAATCTTAATATTTGTCATGGGCCCTGGATTCTTCCCCTGAAGAACGCTTGAAAGGAACCACTATTGACATTGGCAGAGGATATTTTGAAACAAGTACAAAGCGGATTACACTTTTGGATGCTCCTGGACACCAAACGCTTGTTCCTCGTATGATTCAGGCGATGTGCCAAGCAGATGTTGCGCTCTTGGTCATTTCAGCAAGATCTGGGGAATTTGAGTCTACATACAAGAAATAGAATTTCTCGATGGAAACCCTACAACTTCTTAAAACAGTGGGCATCAATAGTATTATTGTTGCTATCAATAAAATGGACGACGAAACTACCGAATGGTCTTAGGAACGGTTTGAATTTTGTAAAAATAAAATGTCAGATTTCTTTAAAAAAACTGGCTTCAAAAACAACAATAGCACAATAACATTCGTTCCGTGTTCAGGTTTAACCGGGGAAAATATCAAAAGGATACACACAGCTTCTTCATGGTATTAAGGATAAACATTGTTGCAGTATGTAAACAACTTATCTAAAATCTAGAGGCTAACAAAAGAACCACTTAGGTTGCCAGTATCAGATTACTCCACCAAAAAGAAGAGTGTGTCAGGACGTATCGAATCGGGATCTTGTTGTGTTGGTGATAAACTGATTATCATGCCCACCAAGACCTTAATAACCATCGAAGAAATTTACCAAAATAACCAAAAATGTTGTGAAGCCAACAGTGGCGATAATGTTAAGATAAAGTTTAAGTCATAAGGCTTAATTAACATAACAATTGGTCATGTATTTTGTGATGCTAAATATCCCTGCACGTCTGCTAAATTTTTTGACGTTATGTTAATAATAATAGATAAAAGAGAGATCATAACAGCCGGTTACTAATGCGTCTGTCATCTCAACACATAAATAGAATCAGTGACTGCTAAATTAATAATCTGTAATAAAGATGAAAAAACTGGGGACATAACTAATGTTTTTCCAAGACTCATTAAAGGTGAGTAAGTTGTAGTTATCCGCTTTGAGGCATCGGCACCCATTTGTGTGGACACCTATAAAAACTGTCCCTTCCTAGGCAGTGTTATCCTTAGGAAAAACGATAAAACAATAGCTCTAGGAAGGGTGAAAAAAATTATACAATGGTTGGGTGCTTACTCTGCTTGAACACCAACCATCCAGCTTGAACACCAACCATCCAGCTTGAACACCAACCATCCAGCTTGAACACCAACCATCCAGCTGGAACACCAACCATCCAGCTGGAACACCAACCATCCAGCTGGAACACCAACCATCCAGCTGGAACACCAACCATCCAGCTGGAACACCAACCATCCTGCTGGAACACCAACCATCCTGCTGGAACACCAACCAACCTGCTGGAACACCAACCAACCTGCTGGAACACCAACCAACCTGCTGGAACACCAACCAACCTGCTGGAACACCAACCAACCTGCTGGAACACCATCCTGCTGGAACACCATCCTACTGGAACACCATCCTGCTGGAACACCATCCTGCTGGAACACCATCCTTTTTTCACAAATTGAAAAGTTTCTTTAAAAATTTTAAAGAAGCTAATATTATTATTTTATTCAAGTGAAAGGACTGATTTTAGTTTTAGGTAATATTACAATAATTATATATTGGAGTCTGACTGTGAGGATAGTTCAGTTTTAAAAATATTGATGATAATATTGGTAAGTATAGTGAGGCATAGTAATGATGAGGATATTGAAGGTAGTGATGAGGGTAGTGAAAGATAATAATGATGAGTACAACACAAATAGCAGTCATTATAATGAACTTGTTACTAATACAGCTGTATCACGAGTTAAGTGTTTAATTAATTTCAGAATGCTGTTCGAATGCCGATACCAAACGAATTTGTTCCCATAAGGAATAATGTAAATTAGATTAATCCTTTCCAGAGCCCCAAAAATACACTTACAATGCACTTACAATAATACACTTACATAATTATTAGGGTTGGGAGCTGCTCGTATGTCAAGGTACCACTATAAATATATACAGTAGGGCCCCACTTATAAGGCAGGTTAGGTTCCAGGCTACTGCCGGAAAGCAGACTTCGCCGTAAAGCAGAACTCCATTTTTCCATTTATAAATGGCAAATAACAAGTTTACACTAACATACACTAAGTTAGCAATAGAACTAGGCATTAAAAAGTAAAATACACACACAGTACATGCATTATTTACCTCAAAATATTTGTAGTCTTAATGTATGGCAAAAGGTGAGTAGTATTTACAGTAAGAAGTCAGGTTTGGGTATGTACAGTAGTCCTCCTGGCCACTCCACCCACACATACTGTACTACGATGCTTAAAGCTCACTAGAGTGATAAAATGCATATACAGTGAACCCCCGAGTTACGATCATAATTCATTCCAGAAGGCTGCTCAAGTGTCATTACCGAATGAATTTTCTCCCTTAAGAAATAATGTCTAGTAGGTTAGTCCATTTGAGACCCCCAAAAATACTTACAAAAGCACTTACAATATTACACTT
>WNWK01026762.1:0-27018 GCA_009830355.1 Cherax destructor | reverse complement strand
CTGTTAATTATATAAAAATTATCTAACCACGACTTTCGGGGCGTAAGTATCATGCTAAATGACGTTCTACTGTAACTAGAAGAAACTCAATAAATTTCTCTAGTATTGTTATTTTACTAGTATAGCATCAACATATTGTAACTTGAAATAAAATATACAACTAGAATAAACTCAACCAATTTCTCTAGTATTGTCTTTTTAATATTATGTATAATCATATTGTTATTTGAAATAATATATAACTAGAATAAACTCAATCAATTTGCTCTAGTATTAAGTACTTAGTGAATAAGTCTTTAGAATAAGCTGCCCTAATGCCATGGCATGCCAGTGGCTCTCCTTGCATTACAGTTTTATAATTGTAACTACCAATAACTATGTATACTTGTAACTTGCAATGAAATAAAAATATTGTTATTATTATATAACCCCTACTTGAACATACAAAATTCCTTGTACAGTGGTCCTCTGCCTAAAAAACAAAATTCATTCGAAGCCTGCTCAAGTGCCATTACCTTAAGAAATAATGTCATGTAGGTTAGTCTATTTCAGACCCCAAAAAATACACTTCCACAAGCACTTACAATATTATACTTACATAATTTCGATTCCGGGGTGCTCGTTAGGGGGGCCCCAGTGTATTAACTTACCAATTTGTACCACGGTAGAACACACCCTAACGTTACCCAGCCAGTGAAATACAAGGGCCCAACGCAATCTACTGAACGAAGGGAAATATAGTACTTATGGATAGGCTTGCTGGTAGGGAAGTCACCGGTGCCCCTCCATGTTTCCCAATTCCACCACTATATTGCAGTGGTTTCACATTTTTTCTTCCCTATCTGCAGTGTAGGACATCACCGCATTATTTTCTGGTCATCTAAGGCTGCTCCATTCCAATTTAGCCCCGATGAGATGAATTAATTACCCGGTTTTGTGACCAGTTTTCCCATTTTTACCCTATGGCATCCTCCTCTCTACCCTGCCTGCACAGCTGCTGCTTCCTTTTCCACTCGCAAATTAATTTTTAAAACAACAGCAACACAATTTACACTAAAAATTTATGCACTATAAATTTGGAAAATTAATCAAAATTTTCCATCAATATCTTTTTATTAAATATCCCCAAAAAAAAATAAAATGTTTATTTCCTTGCAAACTTGCAATTTGTGGTTTGACATGTTATAAAATATTAATTACAAAAAAAGGGCCCCTAGCATGCCTGGGGCCATTTGGGCAGATAACCCAATTCTTACTCTATATTAAAGGGTTATGGTGAGTACTTTTTAACATATATTTTAGATACATACATACAGGGGAGGTGTTCCCTGTAAAATTTCGTCCTTTTATGTAAGTGTTTTTTTTTAAATGTTTTTATAAGTTTTTTTGGGGTCAAAAGGGACTAGTCTACTTTACATTATTCCTTAGGGGAATAAATTTGTTTAGTAATGGCATTGAACAGCATTCGGGAAACAAAAAAAAAAACAAAAAACCGGGGGGTCCACTGTACTAATTAGATTTATAATAGTGAGGTAGTAAAAAACATACAAAAAAATTTTTAAAATGGTAAATTTATTTTTGGGGGAATGATTTTGTTTTTTATGATACACTGTTTCTATTAAACCCCCTCTTTTTTGGGGAAAAGGGGTATCTTAACAAACTTCTTAAGTTTAAATAGGCAATAGGCAGTCTTTGGGGAAATTTTTTTTTAAATCTTTGGTGGGAAAAAGGTGTAAAGGGGGGAAATTACAGATAAGGAGAGTAATCTATTTTTTTTTGGATGTGTTCATGATTAAAAAAAGATAATTTGGTGGTTTTCTTTTTGTTGTTGATGATGTGGTTTTTGGGGGAAAAATTTTTTTTTAAAAGTATTTTTTGAAAATGGTGGTCGAGTCTGCTTTCCCGGGGGGGTTTTTTGGGGGCGGGGTTTTTCCCAAAAATTTGGGGGCCCCCTCTTTCAAAAAACCCTTGGTTTCGTTTGTCTCATTTTTGCGGGTTTTTTTTTCGTCCTTTTGGGGAAAAAATTGTCAAATTTTTGAGGGCCCGAACGTCCTGCCCGGGCCCCAAAAAAAACCCAACCCCCCCCCATTCTCAGGCAGTGGCATTGTTTGGGGGTTTAGGGAAAATTTCCTGGTTCTAAAACATTTCTTAAAAAACCCCTTTTTTTGGGCCCCTTGATTTTGTGTTTTTTACTAAAAATAAGTCCCCGGGCCCCCAAAAAACTCCGGGTTGACCCTTTTTGGAAAAAAAATGGGCACCATAAAATTTAAACCCTTTTGGGGGGGGCAGGCCTTCTGGAAAATTTTTTGGGGGGGAAAATTTTTTTGGGAAATTTTTTTTTTTTTTTTTTTTTGAAATTTTAGAATTTTTTTTCCCATTATAACTTTGGACGAAAACCCCATTTCCCCAATTTTTTTCCCCCCCAAAAAAGTGGTCAGAAAATACATTTTTCCCCAAATTTTCCAAAAATTTTTAAAAAATGAATTTAAAAAAGGGGCCCAAAAAAAAAGGAACATTCTGGCACTAAACATGTTCTCTGTTCTTTTCCCATGTCTCGGGCCCGTTCCAAAATTTTTGCTTTCATTTGATTTTATTCTCCAAATAAAGATTTACTTTTTCGGGGGACCCTCGTTAGAACCCCGGAAATTTTGCAATTAGGGAAAAAAATTTTTGTAAGTTCGGGGGTTTTGTATTTTGGGGTCAAAAAAAACAAACCCCTCTGAAATTTTTTTAGAAGAAATTTTTTGGGAAGGGCTTTGGGCATTTTGAGTGAAGTTTTAGTTTCCCACTGTATAAACCATCATTTAAAAATTTATAAATAATATCAGAGCACTTGTGCATGAATATAAGACTCGCCAGTTGATGTATTGGGGGGATGGTGGATTTTTTTACTCTTGAACATCTCAAAAACGAACATATTCATACTTTGGAAAAACCCAATTTTTAAGGTACTTGTCATTGTCATACCAATAAATCATCTCTATTTCTGTAATATATCATCCATTCTATCAAATGAGACCAAAAAAAAGGCCCTGTTTAAAAACCATATGAAAAACAACTGGGAAATTCGTTTTTAAAAAAAAACGGTCAGGATTTTTTTTTCATTATGCAGTTTGCTGCAGGATTTTTTATACCCCCTTTTAAACCCCAGACCCATTCTTTTATGTATGCCTAGGGCGTTTTTGTTTAAATTTTTAGAAAGGTACCATTTGGCCCAACCCTGCTGTAAACGTACTAGTACGGCACCAACCCCCAAAAAAAATTAAAGAAAAATTAGTAAAATTCAAAATGGAGGGGGTAAAAGGGTATAGCGCCCCGGCCCGGAATAAAGTGTGGGGCCCAAAGTGTAGAAAAAAAGTTGAGCAAAAGAAAAGGAAGACCAAAAAATTAACTTCTCCGTTGTTGTTTTGGGGTATGGGCCATAAAAAGCCGTCTCTGCCCTTTCCCAAAGGGAAGTGTAAATATTTCTTATTTATATAAGTGTGAATATTTCTTATTTATAAATTAAATTAAATATTTATTTTTTAAAAAAAAAAGGGGGAAAAATTTTTTTATTTATAAATTATGTAGATTGTGTGAATGGGGCTGGTGGGGGCCCGCTGCTGCTGCCGCCAACCACCAGCAAAATCAACCCCAACAACAACACTACCCAGTTCTCTCATACATATGACATATTTTTTTTAATTCTAAAGTTATTCATGTTTCTTGTTTTTAATTTGTTTTTTTATGTCATATTAGATGAAATTTTAATAGATAAATCCCTTTGGGCTGATGTTGGGGTCCCAAAGAACATTTTTCCCCTTTTCCCCCCAACAAACCCGCCTCCCTCTCTTTCCCAAACGTCCCTTTTCCCACAAGAGTCGTTAATGGGGAAAAAACTGCCTTTTCTAAATAATTATTTCCATATTGTTATAATGTATTTTTCAATACAGTCTCTCCTCACTTAACAACGGAGATAGGGCCTAAGACCCCATCGGTAAACGATTTATCGCTAATCGAGGAATCACCCTATACTAACACTTCAAAAGTGTCACCACCCAAAATTAAAACATTCAGTTTTATGTTTGTTGGAAATTCCTTTCAATCTGTTTATTATTAATGGTAATACAACATGAAATAGGTCAATGACTTACTTCCAAGATATTCCAGGAAACGCTTACATAGCTGATTACTTGAAAAAGACAAAAAAATCGAGAAAATCACACTTTTTCAATCTTTGCAGAGGGTAAGAGTGATCTTCTATAGTTACCCTTCAGGACGGTACGTTTCTGTAATGATTGCGGTCACTTTTTTATTATTACCATCCACATACCTTGTTCAGTGAGTTTAATCATTTATTAAGCTGGCATGAGAGTCACAGAGAATGTAATAATAATAAAAATAAAATAACGCTTGGAGTGCTTGGGGGTCAGTTCCAAACCTTGAAATAGTGACTTTTAAAGGCCCCCCAGAGTGATTTTAATTATATTTTTTATTATTATTATCACCATCGACATACCTTTTTCACTAGTATAATAATTTTTTGCTGCCCAGAGAAAAAATGTCAACACACGACGAACACCCCAGCTGATCCCTCATTAAACTCAATGAAAAGGTATTCGATAGTAATAATAATACATAACAAAAATAACATTTAGGGTTTAAATTTCCCCAAACCTAAAAATACGTAGGGACACAGCCTTCTTACAGCCTCGGGAGTACACTAGCTTTCACTTGTCTCCATATTTGTACAATAATCTTTATAATCTTTATTTTACCACAAGATCAGAGCCTTGCTTTGTTTCTTAGCGCTTCCTTCAGGTGAATTCAAGGTCTTCCTTTTGCTGACATCTTGTATATGGGATGCACAATAAAGTGCAAATTTGTACAAATATGTAGTCTTGGAGACAGTGCTGTAGGAAGGAGTCTTGAGATACTTACACTGATATGCTGCACTGCCTCTATGTCATATGTATTTTGTACAGGTTTAGTTTCATTTAAACCACTCCAGGCATTATTATTCTTATTCTTATTCTTCTTATTATTATTATTATTGTTATATTGGTATTTATTATTATTATTATTATTATTATTATTTTTAAATTATTATCTACATACCTTGTTCAGTAGTTTAGTCATTTATTAGTGGATGAGAGACACTAATTTTAATAATAATAAAAAATAAATAATAATAAATAATAATAATAAAAATAAAAATTTCACTCTGGAGTGCTTAGATGTCAGCTACCAAACCTATACGAAATGTTTTGACATTTACAACCCCCGAGTGATTATTAATTATATTTTATTATTATTTTTATTATTTTTATCACCATGACATACCTTTCACTGTTAGGAAATGGACTCCTAAGATTAATGAACTGTAATTAGCTCTAGCATTGATGAATCCACACTTCGCAGCCGTCCCTGACGCCGTTATAGAGGATTCATGGTTTCCATCCCTTGGCCAAATTAAAGGTTAGTGTAAAAATAAGTCCCAGAGAGCGTATGCCCATATAGTCAGTACTGAAGGGACTGAAATTAACACTCACTTGTTTTGGGCTGAAGCCGCGTGTACCGGGTGAATGATAATCGCTAGATTATGAACATGTTCCTAACTGCGCAGTTTTTTGAACATATAAATGTCTGAGCAGACTTACCTGGGTATTTGTATCGGACCCTTAATTACACCCGGAGAACGCTGTCTTGATTGAAGAACGCACTGAAGAGTCACCGTCTTGTTCTACAATTCTTGTCTTTTTGTAGTAGTTACTAACAAAAAGCGCAACTTTTTGGAATATCCCGCTGTTTTATAATTAATTATCACAAAACCCCTGGAACAGAGTTCTTATTCATTCCGCAATAGTGGACATTGATAAGAGAACTGAATGCACACGACAAATGTTCCTTTGTCAGGTCAAATCACCGCGCCGCAAGTTCCCGCCCTCTTGTTGGTAAGTTCAATCTGACGCCCGCCCTTTTCCGCCCTGCTGGTTTGCCGTTTGCTGACTTCAGCTCATTCCCACTTGTTAACACTGCAACATTTTGCAACAAATGCTTGTGTTCTTTAAATATTTAGATCATTAGAGCACATGATGGTAATGTCAGTGTAGAAATTGAAATGCAGTTTTCTTTAACTTTCTTGCACAGCAAAGTCACATTTATCTCAAAGGGCTATCATAATATACACTCGGCCTTTTGGGCACCCCCCCGGGTTTTTCCGGGGGTTTATCTGACAAATCGTTGTTGACCAGGAAGCCAGATGCCGTCGGGCCCCTTTCAAAAAGGGGGGTTTTTAAAAAAAGGGGGGGAAAGGGCTGTCCCCCCAACCCCTTTTGGGAATTTTTTCCCCCGGGGAAATTCACTGTAAGTAAATTTTTGTTAAAAATTTAAATTTTTTTTCCCCCTCCCCTCCCTTTTTTCCCCTTTTCAACAGCTTTTAGTCTGTGGGTTTCCCCTTTTGAATAAAAAATTTTTTTTTGTTTTCAAATTTTAAAAATTCCCAAAACCCCAAATTTTTCTTTTGTCTTTTATTCATACCCTTTTTTAAAAAAATCAACTGCCCCAAGTTCCCCTTTGCATCAGGATATAGGTTTTAATTTTTCCAAGGGGCCATTTAGACCTGGGGCCCTTTGTTAATAATCATTTTTGTAAAGGGCTTAAGGACTTACAATTTTTTTGGGAAAACCAGCTCCATGGGGAAATGTTCTCTCAATGAGGTGGGGATAGTCTTCGGGAAAAAATTTTTTTCCCAAAACGTTTAATCACTTTTTAAAATTTTTGAATTTCCAGGGGCCCCCCGTATAAAAACTTCTTTCCCGAACCCCGCTCAAGTGCCAACAACGAATTTACCCCCTTAAAAATAATGTCAAAAGGGTTTGTCTATTTCAGCCCCCCAAAAAACACTTCCTCACTTCAATATTATCTTCCCCTTTTTCGTTTCCGGGGTTTTCCCGGAATCTCCACTTACCTGATTTTGTGATTGAAATAAGTGACCCCCGGGTTTTTTTTATTAACCCTTTTTCGGGGGGTTTTAATGAACAAATATCGAACCCGGGGAATTTTTTTTTCCCAATAAGAAATAATGAAAAAAAATTTCCCCATTCCAGACACCCAAAAGTAATAAAAATAAAATATTTTTACAACAATAGACAAAAATCACACTTTTTATAAAAAATAAAAAAAATAGTACAAAACCCCTTGTTTTTTAAATTTTAAGGTTGGAAAACGTTGATGGCCCCCCACCCCCTTTTTCCTGTTTCCTCCTCCTCTCTTCTCCCTTCTAACCCCCCCTTCCCCTTACCCCCCTCCTTCTCTGTTTCCCCTTTGCCTCCACATGGTTTTTCTAACCCTAGTCCATAGAAAACCTCAACCCCGTTTTTATCTTTTTTTTTTATAAATCATGGCTTATTTGCAGTGGAATATCCAGGCCCAGGGGTAACCTGGGTGAGCTTCAGGTGTTGTTTCCCTTTTTTCCTGTTGGTGTCTTTTGAAAACCCCCAAAATTGAATCCTCTGTTCCCCCGGCCCCTTTTTTCAGGCTATGTTTTTTTTAAAATTTGGATCCTTTTTGGGGTGGTTTTTAAAAACAAGTGCTCCTCTTATACGCAGGGGTGTTCCACCCCGTCAGCTCTTTTTCTTCTTCTCACATTACCCCCCCCGTCCCCTTGAATAAAGTGGTATCCTTTTCTTTTTCTCCCCCCTTCCAAACTTGTTTTCCCCCAAGATTTGATTTTCTGGTTTCTTTTCCCCCCCACCCCTTCTATTATTGGGGCCATTTTAACGGAATCATTTTCTTTGGGAGGGTGCTGGCCCCCCGGGGGGAAAATTCAGGGTTTTACGGGGAAATTTCTTGTTTCTCTCCCCCCCTTTTTAATTAGGGTCTCCTACCATTTTGCCCCCTTTAACTCATTCTTTCTCCTGCACGATCTTTCCATCTGCTCTTCATCAACTGTCCCTGTTCCCCTTTTGTCTGTCCTCCTGGACTTATATAATGGTTTTTATTTCCCAATCCCCCTTGGGCCCCCCTTGTATTCTCCCATCCTGTACCTTTTGGGGGAATTTGACCATGTGAAATGGGCCTTTCCCATCTTACTCCTTTTTCAGGGGGGTTCCTTCCTCGTCCCCATTGATGGGTTTTCATTTCATCCTCCATCTTCCCCGCGGCTTCACACCCTATTCCCCAAACCTCGGCAAGCATTCAAAAAGCCCCTTCCTTGGTGGCCCCCCTTTTTTGGCTGGGCAGCCGTTAAAAACGTGCTGCGTGGGGGGGGTATCTTTTTAAAGAACCCAGAAAACCCTTTTGATTTTAAAGGGGGGAGCTATTGCTTGCCGTGTCATATGTCGTTAAAGCCTTGCTGGCGGGGATTATGTTTCTACTGTCTTTTGGCCCCCAAGGAGTGCAGTGGGGAAGAAAGTGCGGAAATTAATGGGAAATTTCCCCCCAAGACCTGGCTCCTGTTTTCAGGTTCCGGGTTTTTATAAAACACCCCCTTGTTTTAATGAAAGGGGAATCACCTGGTCTGCTTTCTGGGGCCCCCCCCCCACCCCCTTGTTCCTTTCTTCTAAGTCTGCCAGCGTTTTTTGGCCCTTAGATTTTTTTTCTCTTAGAGAAGAATCTTATATTGTGCCTTTTACCCTTCAAGAACAGTGTGAAGTCTTTTTGTTCTCCCCAAACCAGTACTAGGGGGCTTTTTCCCCCACTCCATTCCATGGTTTTTAAATGCATTTGGGGGGTGATGGAACGTCTAGTTAATGGGGGGGTTTTATGTGGATTTAGGGGCGCACAGTAGTCTCTCCCCCCAGTCAATATGACTTTCGAAAATTTTTCTGTTGTTCCCCCCTTGGGGTATTTTTTATTTGTAATGCCTTTGTTTTAACCACTGGGTTTTGCCATTTTTTTGGCCTTGGGAAGGCTTATGACACAACTTGGGATATAATATTTGGCCCAAAACCCACCTTTGGGGGCCCCCCGGGGGTCCACCATTTTTCCCAAAGGCCTTCCCCAACTGGCAGACTTTCCCTTGTGGGGTTGTTGGGGCTTTCCCCGGAATTTGCCCCAAAAAGAAGGTGTCCCCCAGGGTTTTTCTGGCCCACTTTCTCCTTGCTATAAATAACTGGCATCTGTTCTCCCATCCAATTTTGGTCATCGCTCTTTGGATGACTTTGCTAAAATTGTGCAGGTGCTGCCCCGCCCCCCATTGCAGTTTCCCCAGCATGCCATAACCCGGGTTTCTGATTAGGCCACCACTCCGGGGTTTTTTAAATTTTTTTTAGTGGCAAAAAAACTAAATTTTGTTTCTAGGGTATTTTTTTGTCACCCCTTGACCTATACACCCCCCGTTTCCCCCAACAGTACAGTCGGGTTTTTGGCCCCCCTGTTTGACCGTGGGTTTTCCTGGAAACCTCATATTACCTTCTTAAGGCAACCCTTTCACCCGGGGGGCCTCCTTAAAACCTCGAAAATTTTTTTATGGTGAGCTGATTGTAGAACTTCTTCGTCTACATTCACCCCCAATTTTATCAAAATGTTTAGCCCAAAAATATTGGGGCCCCCTTTTCTATTTTTTACCCCAACCCCCCCATCCCCGGGGGTTAAAACTTATTTTTGGTGCTTTTTTTCCTTTTCCCGGGTTAAAATCTATGTGGCGACCCCCATCCTTGCCCAAAAATTAATCACATTGCATTGCTATTATGACCCCCCTAACCCCTTTTATAAAATTTTTACAGATTTAAAAAGGGGGCCCTTTTTTTTGTTCGTACCTGCACTTCGTCCTTTTCTTTTGTCTCATTCACTTTTTGTTTCCCCTTCCCCCCTTTATATGTTCATGTGATCCCTTTTCCCACCCTTTGGGGGAATTTTCCCGCTGTCCGTGTCTGTTCTTTCTCTATTTTTCACAAAAAACCCGCCTACCTCGGCTGTTCCGCTCTTTTTCTAGACCATTCCCCTTCTCATTCCCATTTTTCCAAATGACACCGATGGTTCAAAGTCGTCGGGGCGGCTCGGTTTTGGGATTTTTCCAGAAAAGTGAAATTGGGGCACCTTCCCTTTTTGTATTTTTTCCAAAAATTTTTCCCCTTCTTGTGACATTTTCCCAAATTTTCATCTATTTTATCCCCATTTGGGGTCGCCCGACTCCTTAGTGTTTTCGGCCCCTTGAAAAAATTGATACCTCCCCCTAGTTCTTCGATCCAAGTTTAATTCCCCCGATTAAAACCCACAGAGATATTTTTTTTTTGGGGCCCCTGGTCTTTTTGGCTTGGGGCAATGAAAAAAGCAGACCTCCACAGAAACGTACATGACCTTCCAGTTTCAAAAGAGGTTTTCCCTTTTTTACGGATTTTTTTCGGTCATTGCCCCCCACCCCCCTTCCCTTGGAATTCCCCTGGTCTGACCTGCTTAAAAAAAAACTTTATTTTTTTAAACTGGTATGGTTTTTTTTTTTCTTTTGGTCACCAATGTCGGGGTGGAGACTCCTTTTTCCCCCTTTTTGCATTGGCCACACTTTTTTGGGCACGGGTTTCCTTGGAGGGCTCCCTCCCCCCAATGGGGTAGGTTTTTTGGGCCCAGTGTCTGTTTGGATATTCTGGGGACTGTCCACTTTCCCCAAGGGGACCCCCGGTTTCCCCCCCCAAAAAGGCTTTGTTTTGGGCCCTTTCTTTCCTTTCCCCCTTCGTTGGGGAAAACCCCCCTTTTAAACCCCTGACTCTCCTTGACTTTTTTGGCATTACTACACAAACTCTGAAGATTATACCTCTAGTACCTCCCCCACCCCCCTTTTTAAAAAAATTCCTTTTTTCCCCTCTTTTCTCCCCCTTCCATGTCCTGCCCAAAAAAAGGGGTTATACCTCTAGTACCTCCTCAGCCTTTTTTCTCATCAATCTCTTTCCCCTTTTTTCCCCCCCTATCCACTGTCCTGCTGCCTCCATACTCTAAATCATCCATCTCCCCCCAACAATCCATTCTCCCGATCCTGCCCTGCCCTGCCGCTTGAAAAACCCTTGTGGTTTAGGTTTTTTTTAATTAAAAATTAATAATCCCCCGTCAATGACTATTTCTGTTGGTCAGCTGTATTTAAACATACTTTTCTGCTGTTTTGAAGCAGACTGTTTTTCCCCGGGGCATAATGTGGTTTTTTTTTGGCCAGTTATTTTCATAAGGCCAGTTAGGTCCTTGGGGGGCCAAATTTTTATTATCCCAAAGTTTTGGGGAGGGGTTAAAAGTGACAACATGTCAGGGGGATTCTTTGTGTAGAGACGGGAAAAAAGACATAGTCTTTTTTCACCCCCTCCATATTTCTGCCCCCTTTCTGTCATAACCCAAATTTTTTAAAATTTTTTTTAAACCCCGGGGGAACTGCTTCATTGTCATTCCAGATCACATTTTTTTTAATAGGGAGGGTAAAATATTTTTTGTGATAGACAGAAAAATTTTTACCCACATAGAGTGCTGCTTTTCCAAAGGGGAAATTGTTCTGCCTTTTTAGTCAGGGTTTTTCTCATGTAAGTTTTTAAAACGCCAAACCCCCTGGTTGATGCATCAGAACACATTTGTGAAAATTTTTTCTCCTCTGCCCCCTTTTTCGGGAAAAATTTTAAATTTTTTGGGGTTTTTAAAATCCTTAATTTTTTCATCCAATTTTGACTCTTTTTTAAAAGGGGGGGTTCTCATAAACCCCTTTTTTTAAACATCCAAGCATTTTTCCCCCATTTTTTAGGGAATTGGTGACCCCCGCCCCGGGGGGATCAAAACATTGTAATTTTTCTGACAGTAAACTACGTTTAGTGAGTGTACTGCTTGATTTTTGTTTATCCTTTTGAGACTAAAAAATGTCTTCCCCGTTTTTTCCAATTAAGTCCAAGCATGTTGTTGCATTCGGGGAAATTTTAGTTCAGGGAAATCTTTGATAAGTTCCCTTAATTGATTTGAATTTGTTTTTCTGCATCCTTAGGGAATATTTCCTTTCATCTCCTTTTTCCCTTTTGTGGGGTTCTTCGTGGGTTTTTCCCCCCTTTTTGGGGGAGTCTACCGGAGAATTCCCCCGGGGCAACGCCCCACGGCCCGGCCCCGGCCAGGCCTCCTGTTGGACTGGGGGCCCGATAAAAAAGGTTTTTACTGCTGGCTACGCAGCCCCCCGTACAAACCACACCCGGGGTGACCCCGGCGGCTTGGGGTCCCCCCCCAGTGCCTGTTGAAGCCCCGCCAAAGGCCTTTGGGGAATCCCCTGATGTATGCTGGGGGGGCGGGTTGAAACCCTTGGGGCCCCCCACTTTTTTTTTGCCCCCCAAAAATGCTAGTGGCCCCCTTTTCTCTTTTGGGGTTTATGTTACATCGCCTCGGGGTTTTTTGTTTCGGGGAGTGATTTTTAAAAAATTTGGGGCCCCCCCCTAAATTTTCCATGGTTATAATAAATGTATCTCTCCCTTTGAGTCGGTTTAAAAACCCCGGGGCCCAGTGGGTTTGGGGGGTTTATGCATTTTGCGTGGGGTGGCTCTGCACTTTTTAAAAATCCCTTTCACCCGCCTTTGGGGTTTTTATAATTCCCCCTAAACCTTGTGGGACCTTTTTGATATTTTTCCCTTTCCCGCCTTTGGGGGTTTTTGATGGGTTTCCCTCAGTTGTGGGGTTCTTGCGATAGTTTCTCACCCCTTTGGGTTTTTTCCCCTAGTTCCTTCAGCCTTGTGGGACTTTCTGATTTCCTTTTACCTTGTGGGGTTCTTACTGATAGTTCCCCCCGGGCCCTTTTGGGGTTCTTACTGATATTCCCCCAGCCTTGTGGGGCCCTCTTACTGATAGTTCCTTCCAGCCTTGTGGTGTCTTTTGATAGTTCCTCCCAGCCTTTGTCTCTTCTGATAGTTCCTCTCACCCCTTGAGTTTCTTACTGATCCTTCCTCCCAGCCTTTTTAGTGCTTTTGGCTGATAGCCCTCAGCCTTGTAGTGTTTTTTACTGATAGTTCCTCTCAGCCTTTTGGTCTTTTGATTTCCTCTAAATTGTGTTTCTTACTGATATTTTACTCCTGCCTTGTAGTGTTTTTCGATAGTTCCATAACCCTTTGTTCTTCGTAGTTCCTCCCCAGCCTTTTAGTTTCTTACTGATAGTCCCTCCTTGTTGGTGTTCTTACCATAGTTACTCTCTGTTTATTTCTTTTGATATTTTTCCTCCAGCCTTGTAGTGTTCTTTTTTTGTTCCTCTCACCTTGGTGTTATTTCTGATAGTTCCTCTCAGCCTTTAGTGTTCTTTTTTGATAGTTCCTCTCCAGCCTTGTGGTTTCTTAATGTTGGTTCCTCAGCCTTGGTTTCTTACTGATGGGTTTCCTAGCCTTAAAGTGTTCTTACTGAAAAGTTCCTTCCCAGCCTTGGTGTTTTTGTGGTTCTCTTCCCAGCCTTTAATTGTTCTTTTCTGATAGTTCTCACCCCCTTGGTGCTCTTTCTGATAGTTCCTCTTCCTTTTTTAGTGTTTTTAAAACTGATATTTTCCTCTCATTTTGTTTCTTACTGATAGTTCCTTCTGCCTTTTAGTGTTCTTGCTGAAAACCCTCTCAGCCTTGAGTGATCTTCGTGGTTCCTCCCTTTGGTGATCTTCTGATAGTTCCTTCAGCCTTTAGTGTTCTTACTGATGGTTTCTATTGGGTGTTCTTATGATAGTTCCTCTCTGCCTTTTTAGTGTTCTTACTAATTCCTCTCAGCCTTGTGTGTTCAATGATAGTTATTCTCAGCCTTGAAAAGGTTTTTCTTATTGATAGTTCCTCTCAGCCTTTAGTGTTTCCTACTGATATTTTCCTCCACCCTTGTAGTATTCTTACTGATAGTTCCTCCCCCAGCCTTTTGGTGTTCTTCCCATGGTTCCCCCTCAGCCTTGTGGTGTTTTTTTACTGATAGTTCCCCCCCAGCCCGGTGTTCTTTTATAGCTCCCCCAGCCTTGGGTGTTCTTACTTATGTCTCCTCAAGTCTTGTATTTCTTAGTATTTTCCTCCCAGCCTTATAGGTTCTTGCTGATATTTTCTTTCAGCCCTTGAAGTTTCTAACTGATAGTTCCCCAAACCTTGTACTGCTTTTTTATAATTATTTTTTCTCAGCCCTTGTGGTGTTCTTACTTTTAGTTCCCCCTCAGCCTTGTAGTGTTCTTACTGATAGTTCCTCCCCCACCCCTTATAGTGCTTTTTTTGGGTAGTTCCTCCCCGGCCTTGTAGGTGGATGTGTTAAAGTATTGGCGGGAAGATCGAAATCAAAACCTGGTCATCGGTTGTCTAAAGCCCCGGATGCAATTCCCAAACCCGGAACAGTTTTGGGAAACCGACCACTGTTTTAAAATCTTCCAGCTCCTGCCCCCAACATCTTCCCGGGGTTTCAACCTAAGGCACCTAAAATGGAGGAATATTGCAAACAATGTGGTAGCAGAATATTTAGGAGGCAGCTCAGATGAAAACTACACACATGAATCCCAAATCCCCTGCCCAAGTTCACCTTAAACCAGCAAATAGTGGACCCAAAGATCAGAGAATACCTGGGCCTCATCTTTCACCAACAATGATGGGTCTGATAAAATGTCATCATATCAAAAAAAATATACTAGATCACAACATAATAGGGGGTCCAGACGGATGAGGGGGGGGCCCCCGATCGACCCAAAAAAAGATCATCCCAAGAGCCTTCTCCAAATTCAACTTCAATAAAAAAAATAAGGTGGGACCAAAACCAAGTCCTAAATGATAAAATGGGAAGATAGCCAAGGGATCACGGCCCTATGAGAAAAAAAATTACCTCGGACATTGGGGGTTTGTCAAGGAAATTTGGGAAAAAGAAGATTAAACAGAGGGTTCCCCCATACAGGCGAAGGCAGAGAATAACGGAGTAACTACAAGAGGCCAATATATCTAAATACGTAGGGAGATGTGGTCAGAGAAAAAAGAAACATCGAATTAAAACTAAAAGAATTTTTACAGGAATCAAGAAACGGGAAAAACTAAAAGCCATAAATGAAATTGAAAAAAACCAAAAATTTTTCTTTTCTTATGCCAAATCAAAGTCAGAAACAACATCCAGTATTGGGCCCCTACTTAAATGGGATGGGTCCTCCGGGGGCAGCAAGGGAAAAGGGGAGTTATTAAAAGTCACAGTATATTTTAGTTTTTAGGGGAATGCCCAACCAGATGAAAGTCAAAACCTTAAAAAAATTTTTTATGGAAAATTTCAGAACTTGGCAGATGCATGCCTATCTGACATTACCCGATGCCAAATGATTTCAAAAAGCAAATATGACATGCCCTTTCCGCCCAGGCCCAGCTCATGGAACTCCGTTTCATCAAGAACTGCAAAAGCCCTATACGTGCTTTTTGCATCCTATGGAGGGGGAGCATGGACACTGGGGGGGGTCCTGAGGCAAAAACAACAGACATAGCCCCCACCCACAAAGGGGGGTAAAGCAATTGCAAAGAACTACGATCAATAGGCGCAACGTCCCAATTTAAAATCTTTGAAAGGGTTCTAAAAGTAAGATCGCCCTCATCTGAACCATCAATTCATAAAGGGCAGCATGGGTTTAGAGCAGGTCGCCCTGTCTGTCCCAACCTCCCGGACCCCTGACAAGGTCCTGGTCCTAAAGACCCCTGCAGATGTTTAACACAGACTTTCAAAAGCCTTTGAAAGATAACCATGGTGTAATACCAAAAATGCGTGATAAAGGGAAAACAGGAAAAGTGGGTAGATTGATCATTATTTCCTAACAAGTGAAACAAAGGTAGTAGTCAACAAAGAAAGTTAGGTAGCTACAGAAAAGCTCTGTTCCACAAGGCACAGTATGCCTCCGTCCTTTTCCCCTCATCCTCATTTTTAATAGACAGGGATATAAGACAGTCCGTGTTTTCCCCTTTTGCAGATGACACCGAATCGGGAGACAGTGTCCACGTTGAAGAAACCAAGAATCCAACAGACATAAACCAAATTTTTTAAAGGCTAAAAACAATATTAAGTTCATTGATGAAAAATTTCAACTACTCAGATATGGAAAACATGAGGAAATTAAAATTTCATCAGATACAAACAAATTCCAACCACACAATAAAGCGAAAAACTAATGTCAAAGACCTGGGAGTGATCATGTCAGAGGATCTCACCTCAAGGACCATAACACCACATCTGCCAGAAAAATGACAGGATGGATAATGAGAACCTTCAAAACCAGGGATACCAAGCCAATGTTGACACTTTTCAGGTCGCTTGTTCTGTCTAGGCTGGAATATTGCTGCACACTAACTGCACCTTTCAAGGCAGGTGAAATTGCTAATCTAGAAAAATTGCAGAGAACCTTCCGGACACGCATAACTGTGATAAACGACCTCATAACTGGGAGCGCTTGAAGTTCCTAAACCTGACCTCCCTAGAACGCAGGCGGGAGAAACATTATTATATACACGTTGAAAATTCTCGAGGAATTAGTTCCTAACTTTGCACACGAGTCACTCCTACAAAGCAAAAAGACTCAAAGGCTATTAACATCCCCCAATGAAAAGCAGGGTGCCACTAGCACGTTAGAGAAATCACAATAAGTGTCAGGGGCCCAAGACTGTTCAACTGCCTCTCAGCATACATCAGGGGATTACCAACAAACCCCTGGCTGTCTTCAAGCAGGCATTGGACAGGCACCTGAAGTCGGTACCTGACCAGCCAGGCTGTGGTTCGTATGTTGCACTGTGTGCGGCCAGCAGTAACAGCCTGGTTCCTCTCAGCCTTAGTGCTTTACTGATAGTTCCTCTCAGTCTTGTAGTGTTCTTACTGATAGTTCCTCTCAGCCTTGTAGTGCTCTTACTGATAGTTCCTCTCAGCCTTGTTGTGTTGTTCTTACTGATAGTTCTTCTCAGATTTGTAGTGTTCTTACTAATAGTTTCTCTCAGCCTTGTTGTGTTCTTACTGATAGTTACTCTCAGCCTTGTTGTGTTGTTCTTACTGATAGTTATTCTCAGCTTTGTAGTGTTCTTACTGATAGTTTCTCTCAGCCTTGTAGTGTTCTTACTGATACTTCCTCTCAGCCTTGTAGTGTTCGTCCTGTTAGTTCCTCTCAGCCTTATAGTAATCTTACTGATAGTTCTTTTCAGCCTTGTAGTGTTCTTACTGATAGTTCCTCTCATCTTTGTAGTGTTCTTACTGATAGTTCCTCTCAGCCTTTTAGTGCTTGTACTGATAGTTCCTCTCGGCCTTGTGGTTTTCGTATTGATAGTTTCTCTCAGCATTTTAGTGCTTGTACTGATAGTTCCTCTCAGCCTTGTAATGTTCTTACTGATAGTTCCTCTCAGCCTTGTAGTGCTCTTACTGATAGTTCCTCTCAGCCTTGTAGTGTTCTTACTGATAGTTCCTCTCAGCCTTATAGTGCTCTTGCTGATAGTTCCTCTCAGCCTTGTAGTGTTCTTGCTAATAGTTCCTCTCAGCCTTGTAGTGTTCTTACTAATAGTTCCTCTCAGCCTTATAGTGCTTATACTGATAGTTCCTCTCAGCCTTATAGTGTTCGTCCTGATAGTTCCTCTCAGCCTTGTAGTGCTCTTACTGATAGTTCTTCTCAGCCTTGTAGTGTTCTTACTGATAGTTCCTCTCAGCCTTGTAGTGTTGTTACTGATAGTTCCTCTCAGCTTTGTAGTGTTCTTACTGATAGTTCCTCTCAGCTTTATAGTGCTTATACTGATAGTTCCTCTCAGCCTTGTAATGTTCTTACTGATAGTTCCTCGCAGCCTTGTAGTGTTCTTACTGATAGTTCCTCTCAGCCTTGTAGTGTTCTTACTGATAGTTCCTCTCAGCCTTGTAGTGTTCTTACTGATAGTTAATCTCAGCCTTATAGTGCTCTTGCTGATAGTTCCTCTCAGCCTTGTAGTGTTCTTACTGATAGTTCCTCTCAGCCTTATAGTGCTCTTGCTGATAGTTCCTCTCAGCCTTGTAGTGTTCTTCCTAATAGTTCCTCTCAGCCTTGTTGTGTTCTTACTAATAGTTCCTCTTGGCCTTGTAACTTTCTTACTGATAGTTCCTCTCAGCCTTGAAGTGTTCTTACTGATAGTTCATCACAGCCTTGTAGTGTTCTTACTAATAGTTCCTCTCAGATTTGTAGTGTTCTTAGGGATAAGTTCCTCTCAGCCTTGTAGTGCTCTTACTGATAGTTCCTCTCAGCCTTGTAGTGTTCTTACTAATAGTTCCTCTCAGCCTTGTACTGCTCTTACTGATAGTTCCTCTCAGCCTTGTAGTGTTCTTACTAATAGTTCCTCTCAGCCTTGTAGTGTTCTTAGTGATAGTTCCTCTCAGCCTTGTAGTGTTCTTACTAATAGTTCCTCTCAGCTTTGTAGTGTTCTTGCTGATAGTTCCTCTCGGCCTTGTAGTGTTCTTAATAATAGTTCCTCAAAGCCTTGTAGTGTTCTTAGTGATAGTTCCTCTCAGCCTTGTAGTGTTCTTACTAATAGTTCCTCTCAGCCTTGTAGTGTTCTTACTAATAGTTCCTCTCAGCCTTGTAGTGTTCTTAGTGATAGTTCCTCTCAGCCTTGTAGTGTTCTTACTAATAGTTCCTCTCAGCCTTGTAGTGTTCTTGCTGATAGTTCCTCTCAGCCTTGTAGTGTTCTTACTAATAGTTCCTCAAAGAATTGTAACTTTCTTACTGATAATTCCTCTCAGCCTTGTAGTGCTCTTCCTGATAGTTCCTGTCAGCCTTGTAACTTTCTTACTAATAGTTCCTCTTGGCCTTGTAACTTTCTTACTGATAGTTCCTCTCAGCCTTGAAGTGTTCTTACTGATAGTTCCTCACAGCCTTGTAGTGTTCTTACTAATAGTTCCTCTCAGCCTTGTAGTGTTCTTAGTGATAGTTCCTCTCAGCCTTGTAGTGTTCTTAGTGATAGTTCCTCTCAGCCTTGTAGTGCTCTTACTGATAGTTCCTCTCAGCCTTGTAGTGCTCTTACTGATAGTTCCTCTCAGCCTTGTAGTGTTCTTACTAATAGTTCCTCTCAGTCTTGTAGTGTTCTTACTGATAGTTCCTCTCATCCTTGAGGTGTTCTTACTGATAGTTACTCTCAGCCTTGTAGTGTTCTTACTGATAGTTCCTCTCAGCCTTGTAGTGTTCTTACTGATAGTTCCTCTCAGCTTTGTAGTGCTCTTGCTGATAGTTCCTCTCACCCTTGTAATGTTCTTACTGATTGTTTCTCTTAGCCTTGTAGTGTTCTTACTGATGCTTCCTCTCAGCCTTGTAGTGCTCTTACTGATTGTTCCTCTCAGCCTTGTAGTGTTCTTTCTGATAGTTCCTCCCTGCCTTGTAGTGTTCTTACTGATAGTTACTCTCAGCCTTGTAGTGTTCTTACTGATAGTTTCTCTCTGCCTTGTAGTGCTCTTACTGATAGTTCCTCACAGCGTTGTAGTGTTCTTACTGATAGTTCCTCTTAGCCTTGTAGATTTCTTACTGATTGTTCCTCTCGGTCTTGAAGTGCTCTTGCTGATAGTTCCTCTCAGCCTTATAGTGCTCTTGCTGATAGTTCCTCTCAGCCTTGTAGTGTTCTTACTAATAGTTCCTCTCAGCCTTGTAGTGTTCTTACTAATAGTTCCTCTCAGCCTTATAGTGCTTATACTGATAGTTCCTCTTAGCCTTGTAATATTCTTACTGATAGTTCCTCTCAGCCTTTTAGTGCTCTTACTGATAGTTCCTCTCAGCCTTGTAGTGTTCTTACTGATAGTTCCTCTCAGCCTTGTAGTGTTCTTACTGATAGTTCCTCTCAGCCTTGTAGTGTTCTTGCTGATCGTTCCTCTCAGCCTTATAGTGCTTATACTGATAGTTCCTCTCAGCTTTGTAATATTCTTACTGATAGTTCCTCTCAGCCTTTTAGTGCTCTTACTGATAGTTCCTCTCAGCCTTATAGTGCTCTTGCTGATAGTTCCTCTCCGCCTTGTAGTGTTCTTACTGATAGTTCCTCTCAGCCTTATAGTGCTCTTGCTTATAGTTCCTCTCAGCCTTGTAGTGTTCTTACTGATAGTTCCTCTCAGCCTTATAGTGCTCTTGCTGATAGTTTCTCTCAGCCTTGTAGTGTTCTTACTGATAGTTCCTCTCAGCCTTGTTGTGTTCTTACTGATAGTTCCTCTCAGCCTTGAAGTGTTCTTACTGATAGTTCATCACAGCCTTGTAGTGTTCTTACTAATAGTTCTTCTCAGCCTTGTAGTGTTTTTAGTGATAAGTTCCTCTCAGCCTTGTAGTGCTCTTACTGATAGTTCCTCTCAGCCTTGTAGTGTTCTTACTAATAGTTCCTCTCAGCCTTGTAGTGTTCTTACTAATAGTTCCTCTCAGCTTTGTAGTGTTCTTGCTGATAGTTCCTCTCAGCCTTGTAGTGTTCTTACTAATAGTTCCTCAAATCCTTGTAGTGTTCTTAGTGATAGTTCCTCTCAGATTTGTAGTGTTCTTACTAATAGTTCCTCTCAGCCTTGTAGTGTTCTTACTAATAGTTCCTCTCAGCCTTGTAGTGTTCTTGCTGATAGTTCCTCTCAGCCTTGTAGTGTTCTTACCAATAGTTCCTCAAAAAATTGTAACGTTCTTACTGATAATTCCTCTCAGCCTTGTAGTGCTCTTCCTGATAGTTCGTCTCAGCCTTGTAGTGTTCTTACTGATATATGCTTGTATATGCTTTGCTTTATGCTTTGAAGTTTCGAGAGTATCTACTCTCTGAGCCCGGCCATGGGCCAGGCTCGTCTGGTGCTTGCCTGGTCAACCAGGCTGTTGCTGCTGGAGGCCCGCTGCCCCACATATCCATCACAGCCTGGTTGATCTGGCACCTGGTGAAGATATTTGTCCAGTTTCCTCTTGAAGGCTTCTACACTGGTTCCAGCCGTGTTTCGGATATCTTCTGGTAAGATGTTGAATAGTCTGGGACCCCGGATGTTAATACAGTGCTCCCGTATTGTCCCCACCGCACCCCTGCTCCTCACTGGGTTTATTTTACACTTTCTCCCATATCTCTCACTCCAGTATGTTGTTATGGCAGTGTGCAGATTTGGGACCAGGCCCTCAAGTACTTTCCATGTATATATTATCATGTATCTCTCTCTCCTCCGCTCCAATGAGTACATGTTCAAGACTTGAAGGCGTTCCCAATAATTTAGATGTTTCAATGGCTCAATGTGAGCCGTAAACGATCTCTGGATTTGTTCCAGCTCTGCTATTTCTCCTGCCCTGAACGGGGCCGTCAGCACTGAGCAGTATTCTAAGTGAGGGAGCACTAGCGATTTGAATAGTGTCACCATCGGCATTATTTCCCTTGTTTTGAAAGTTCTCAATACCCACCCCGTCATCTTCCTGGCTGTTGTGATCTTTGTCTTGTTATGGTCTTTAAACGACAGATCAGCAGACATAATTATTCCCAAGTCCTTTACGTGTTCCTTTCGTTCTATGTGGTGCCCCTCTTGCGTTTTGTATATAGTGTTCCTTTTGAGTTCTTCATTTTTTCCATACCTAAGCAGCTGAAACTTATCACCATTGAATGTCATGTTGTTCTCCACTGCCCATTGGAAGACCCTGCTTATGTCCTCCTGTAATTTTTCAGTGTCCTCTACCGTAGTGACTTTCATGCTTATTTTAGTGTCATCTGCAAATGATGATACAAAAGTGTGCTGGGTGTTTTTATCTATGTCTGCTATGAGGATGAGAAACAGCAGAGGTGCCAGGACAGTGCCTTGGGGCACTGAGCTTTTGACCTCGCTGATGCTGGATCTTGCCCTGTTCACTACTACGTTTTGTGTTCTTTGTGTTAGGAACTCAAAATCCATCTGCCTACCTTCCCGTAATGCCTATGGCCCTCTTTTTGTGCGCTATCACTCCATGATCGCATTTGTCAAACGCCTTTGCAAAATCTGTGTAAATCACATCTGCGTTTTGGTCGTCCTCCAATGCCTCCGTAATTCTGTCATAATGGTTCAGCAGCTGTGACAGGCATGATCGACCCGCTCTAAAGCCATGCTGGTTCGGGTTATGTTGGTTGTGCTGGTCCATGAACTTTGTAATCTGCCGTCTCATCACTCTTTCAAAGATTTTTATGATGTGAGAAGTGAGGGCTACTGGTCTGTAATTTTTAGCTAGTGCTCTACTACCTCCCTTATGCAAAGGAGCTATGTCTGCACTCTTTAAGGCCTCTGGAATTTCACCTAGATCTAAGCTCTTTCTCCACAGAATACTAAGGGCTCTTGCTAATGGTACTTTGCACTGCTTTATAAATAAAGCATTCCATGAATCTGGTCCAGGTGCTGAGTGAGTGGGCATGTTGGCCATTTCTTTTTCTGAGTTCCTCTCAGCCTTGTAACTTTCTTACTGATAGTTCCTCTCAGCCTTGAAGTGTTCTTACTGATAGTTCCTCTCAGCCTTGTAGTGTTCTTAGTGATAGTTCCTCTCAGCCTTGTAGTGCTCTTACTGATAGTTCCTCTCAGCCTTATAGTGCTCTTGCTTATAGTTCCTCTCAGCCTTGTAGTGTTCTTACTGATAGTTCCTCTCAGCCTTATAGTGCTCTTGCTGATAGTTTCTCTCAGCCTTGTAGTGTTCTTACTAATAGTTCCTCTCAGCCTTGTTGTGTTCTTACTGATAGTTCCTCTTGGCCTTGTAACTTTCTTACTAATAGTTCCTCTCATCCTTGTGTTTTTATGATAGTTCCTCTCAACCTTGTAGTGTTCTTACTGATTGTTACTCTCAGCCTTGTAATGTTCTTTCTGATAATTCCTCTCAGCCTTGTAGTGTTCTTACTAATAGTTCCTCACGGCCTTGTAGTGCTCTTACTGCTAGTTCCTCTCAGCCTTGTAGTGTTCTTACTGATAGTTCCTCTCTGCTTTGTAGTGCTCTTACTGATAGTTCCTCTCAGTCTTGTAATGTTCTTACTGATAGTTTCTCTTAGCCTTGTAGTGTTCTTACTGATGCTTCCTCTCAGCCTTGTAGTGCTCTTACTGATTGTTCCTCTCAGCCTTGTAGTGTTCTTTCTGATAGTTCCTCCCTGCCTTGTAGTGTTCTTACTGATAGTTACTCTCAGCCTTGTAGTGTTCTTACTGATAATTTCTCTCTGCCTTGTTGTGCTCTTACTGATAGTTCCTCACAGCGTTGTAGTGTTCTTACTGATAGTTCCTCTTAGCCTTATAGATGTCTTACTGATTGTTCCTCTCGGCCTTGAAGTGCTATTACTGGTAGGTCCTCTCAGCCTTATAGTGTTCGTTCTGATAGTTCCTCTCAGCCTTGTTGTGTTCATACTGATAGTTCGTCTTGTCCTTGTAGTGCTCTTACTGATAGTTTTTCTCATCCTTGAGGTGTTCTTACTGATAGTTCCTCTCAGCCTTGTAATGTTCTTACTGATTGTTCCTCTCAGCCTTGTAGTGCTCTTATTGATAGTTCCTCTCAGCATTATAGTGCTCTTGCTGATAGTTCCTCTCAGCCTTGTAGTATTGTTACTTATAGTTCTTCTCAGCCTTGTAGTGTTCTTAATGATAGTTCCTCTCAGCTTTGTAGTGCTCTTACTGATAGTTCTGCTCAGCCTTGTAGTGCTTTTAGTGATAGGTCCTCTCAGCCTTGTAGTGTTCTTACTGATAGTTCCTCTCAGCCTTGTAATGTTCTTACTGATAGTTCCTCTCGCCCTTGTAGTGTTCTTAGTGATAGTTACTCTCAGCTTTGTAGTGCTCTTACTGATAGTTCCTCTCATCCTTGAGGTGTTCTTACTGATAGTTACTCTCAGCCTTGTGTTTTAACTGATAGTTCCTCTCAGCCTTGTAGTGCTCTTACTGATAGTTCCTCTCAGCCTTGTTATGTTCTTACTAATAATTCCTCTCAGCCTTGTAGTGTTCTTACTAATAGTTCCTCTCGGCCTTGTAGTGTTCTTAGTGATAGTTCCTCTCATCTTTGAGGTGTTTTTACTGATAGTTCCTCTCAGCCTTGTGTTTTTACTGATAGTTCCTCTCAGCCTTGTAGTGTTCTTACTGATAGTTCCTCTCAGCCTTGTAGTGTTCTTACTTATAGCTCCTCTCAGTCTTGTAGTGTTCTTACTGATAGTTCTTCTCAGCCTTGTAGTGTTCTTACTGATAGTTCCTTATAGCCTTGTAGTGCTCTTACTGATAGTTCTTCTTAGCCTTGTAGTGTTCCTACTGATAGTTCTTCTCAGCCTTGTGTTCTTACTGATAGTTGCTCATAGCCTTGTAGTGCTCTTTGTGATAGTTCCTCTCAGCCTTGTAGTGTTCTTACTGATAGTTCCTGTCAGTCTTGTAGTGCTCTTATTGATAGTTCTTACTGATAGTTCTTCTCAGCCTTGTAGTGTTCTTACTGATAGTTCCTCTCAGCCTTGTAGTGTTCTTACTGATAGTTCCTCTCAGCCTTGTAGTGTTCTTACTGATAGTTCCTCTCAATCTTGTAGTGCTCTTATTGATAGTTCTTACTGATAGTTCTTCTCAGCCTTGTAGTGTTCTTACTGATAGTTCCTTTCAGGCTTGTAATGTTCTTACTGATAGTTCCTTTCAGCCTTGTAGTGTTCGTACTGATAGTTCTTCTCAGCCTTGTAGTGCTCTTATTGATAGTTCCTCTCAGCCTTGTAGTGTTCTTACTGATAGTTCCTCTCAGCTTTGTAGTGCTCTTACTGATAGTTCCTCTCAGTCTTGTAGTGTTCTTACTGATAGTTCCTCTCTGCTTTGTAGTGTTCTTACTGATAGTTCCTCTCAGCCTTGTAGTGTTCTTACTGATAGTTCCTCTCAGCCTTATAGTGCTCTTGCTTATAGTTCCTCTCAGCCTTGTAGTGTTCTTACTGATAGTTCCTCTCAGCCTTATAGTGCTCTTGCTGATAGTTTCTCTCAGCGTTGTAGTGTTCTTACTGATAGTTCCTCTCAGCCTTGTTGTGTTCTTACTGATAGTTCCTCTCAGCCTTGAAGTGTTCTTACTGATAGTTCATCACAGCCTTGTAGTGTTCTTACTAATAGTTCTTCTCAGCCTTGTAGTGTTTTTAGTGATAAGTTCCTCTCAGCCTTGTAGTGCTCTTACTGATAGTTCCTCTCAGCCTTGTAGTGTTCTTACTAATAGTTCCTCTCAGCCTTGTAGTGTTCTTACTAATAGTTCCTCTCAGCTTTGTAGTGTTCTTGCTGATAGTTCCTCTCAGCCTTGTAGTGTTCTTACTAATAGTTCCTCAAATCCTTGTAGTGTTCTTAGTGATAGTTCCTCTCAGCCTTGTAGTGTTCTTACTAATAGTTCCTCTCAGCCTTGTAGTGTTCTTACTAATAGTTCCTCTCAGCCTTGTAGTGTTCTTGCTGATAGTTCCTCTCAGCCTTGTAGTGTTCTTACCAATAGTTCCTCAAAGAATTGTAACGTTCTTACTGATAATTCCTCTCAGCCTTGTAGTGCTCTTCCTGATAGTTCGTCTCAGCCTTGTAGTGTTCTTACTGATATATGCTTGTATATGCTTTGCTTTATGCTTTGAAGTTTCGAGAGTATCTACTCTCTGAGCCCGGCCATGGGCCAGGCTCGTCTGGTGCTTGCCTGGTCAACCAGGCTGTTGCTGCTGGAGGCCCGCTGCCCCACATATCCATCACAGCCTGGTTGATCTGGCACCTGGTGAAGATATTTGTCCAGTTTCCTCTTGAAGGCTTCTACACTGGTTCCAGCCGTGTTTCGGATATCTTCTGGTAAGATGTTGAATAGTCTGGGACCCCGGATGTTAATACAGTGCTCCCGTATTGTCCCCACCGCACCCTGCTCCTCACTGGGTTTATTTTACACTTTCTCCCATATCTCTCACTCCAGTATGTTGTTATGGCAGTGTGCAGATTTGGGACCAGGCCCTCAAGTACTTTCCATGTATATATTATCATGTATCTCTCTCTCCCGCTCCAATGAGTACATGTTCAAGACTTGAAGGCGTTCCCAATAATTTAGATGTTTCAATGGCTCAATGTGAGCCGTAAACGATCTCTGGATTTGTTCCAGCTCTGCTATTTCTCCTGCCCTGAACGGGGCCGTCAGCACTGAGCAGTATTCTAAGTGAGGGAGCACTAGCGATTTGAATAGTGTCACCATCGGCATTATTTCCCTTGTTTTGAAAGTTCTCAATACCCACCCCGTCATCTTCCTGGCTGTTGTGATCTTTGTCTTGTTATGGTCTTTAAACGACAGATCAGCAGACATAATTATTCCCAAGTCCTTTACGTGTTCCTTTCGTTCTATGTGGTGACCCTCTTGCGTTTTGTATATAGTGTTCCTTTTGAGTTCTTCATTTTTTCCATACCTAAGCAGCTGAAACTTATCACCATTGAATGTCATGTTGTTCTCCACTGCCCATTGGAAGACCCTGCTTATGTCCTCCTGTAATTTTTCAGTGTCCTCTACCGTAGTGACTTTCATGCTTATTTTAGTGTCATCTGCAAATGATGATACAAAAGTGTGCTGGGTGTTTTTATCTATGTCTGCTATGAGGATGAGAAACAGCAGAGGTGCCAGGACAGTGCCTTGGGGCACTGAGCTTTTGACCTCGCTGATGCTGGATCTTGCCCTGTTCACTACTACGTTTTGTGTTCTTTGTGTTAGAACTCAAAATCCATCTGCCTACCTTCCCGTAATGCCTATGGCCCTCTTTTGTGCGCTATCACTCCATGATCGCATTTGTCAAACGCCTTTGCAAAATCTGTGTAAATCACATCTGCGTTTTGGTCGTCCTCCAATGCCTCCGTAATTCTGTCATAATGGTTCAGCAGCTGTGACAGGCATGATCGACCCGCTCTAAAGCCATGCTGGTTCGGGTTATGTTGGTTGTGCTGGTCCATGAACTTTGTAATCTGCCGTCTCATCACTCTTTCAAAGATTTTTATGATGTGAGAAGTGAGGGCTACTGGTCTGTAATTTTTAGCTAGTGCTCTACTACCTCCCTTATGCAAAGGAGCTATGTCTGCACTCTTTAAGGCCTCTGGAATTTCACCTAGATCTAAGCTCTTTCTCCACAAAATACTAAGGGCTCTTGCTAATGGTACTTTGCACTGCTTTATAAATAAAGCATTCCATGAATCTGGTACAGGTGCTGAGTGAGTGGGCATGTTGGCCAT
>WNWK01026761.1:0-27021 GCA_009830355.1 Cherax destructor | reverse complement strand
TGTGGATGGGTGTGAGCTTGTACTAGGTCAGATGCAGTGCTCCTTCCTTAAGTGAATGTAACCTGACCTGTACTAATTCCTTAAGTGGAAGTGACCTGACCAGGTGGTCGACTGGACAATTATACGAGTGGGTGCGGTTGGGTGTGAATTGGTCCTGACTAGGTTGTGCTACTAGGTCAGATGCAGTGCTCCTTCCTTAAGTGAATGTAACCTGACCTGGCTGGGTCGGGGCATTGGCTTAAGCCGTTGGAGATTTGGACCTGCCTCGCATGGGCCAGTAGGCCTGCTGCAGTGTTCCTTCTTTCTTATGTTCTTATGTTCTTAGTGTCTAATTGACATGTGCCTAGGACAAAATGGTAACTCACACACGCATGCGCTACCTGGTCACCGCTGACCTCATGGTCTGGTCAGTTACCTCTAAACTCACACTAACCAAAAATAGTTAAGTCAAATTATTCAAAGGGAGAGGGGGTGGGGGTACCCTTTCTTTCTACTTTCTGATGCCCCCCACACACACTTTATTTGTAATTCCTTTTATTAATTAAACTATTTTTTATTATTACATTTTGTTATAAAGGAAGTCCTTCGTTGGGGGGCCCCTCTGGCAGGGGGGCCAGGGACATTGAAGTTCCTCAACTTGTACTCCCTGGAATGCAGGTGGGAGAGATACATGATTATATACATTTTGAAAATCCTAGAGGGATTAGTACCAAATTTGAACACGAAAATCAATCTATGAATGCAAAGACTCAGCAGACGATGCAACATCCTCCCAATGAAAAGCAGGGCGCCACTAGCACGATAAGAGACAACACAATAAGTGTCAAGGGGCCCAAGACTGTTCAACTGCCTCCCAGCATACAAGAGACCCTGGCTGTCTTCAAGAAGACAGGAATCTAAAGTCAGTACCTGATCAGCCGAGCTGTGGTTCGTACGTCAGTTTACATGCGGCCAACAGTAACAGCCTGGTTGATCAGGCCCTGATCTACCGTGAGGCCTGGTCGCAGACCGGCCTGCGGGGTGGATCAGGGTTCAACATCTATGAAGCAGGGAGGGTTCATGGTGGGTGGGAGAGGTAATGCATTCCCACAGTTGTTGCCTGGTGGGGCAGTTGTGTAGAGGTCATAAGAACATAAGAAAGAAGGAACACTGCAGCAGGCCTACTGGCCCATGCGAGGCAAGTCCAAGTCTCCCACCGGCTTAAGCCAATGCCCCGACCCAGCCAGGTCAGGTTACATTCACTTAAGAAAGGAGCACGGCATCTGACCTAGTAGCACAAGCTGTCAGGACCAACTCACACCCACCCGCACCCACTCATATATTTATCTAGCCTATTTTTAAAACTACACAACGTTTTAGCCTCTATAACTGTAATCGGGAGTTTGTTCCACTCATCGACAACTCTATTACCAAACCAATGCTTTCCTATATACTTCCTGAATTTAAAGCCATTGCTGTGAGTCCTGTCAATACTAGAATTTTTTAGCACGCTATTTACATCCCCTTTATTTATTCCTGTATTCCATTTATACACCTCAATCATATCTCCCCTAATTCTATGCCTTTCTAGAGAGTGCAGATTCAGGGCCCTCAGTCTATCCTCATAGGGAAGATTTCTGATACATGGGATCAACTTAGTCATCCTCCTTTGTACGTTTTCCAGAGCATTTATATCCATTATGTAACACGGTGACCAAAACTGTGCAGCATAATCTAGATGAAGCCCAACAAAGGATATATAGAGTTGAAGAACAACCTGAGGACTCCTATTATTTATGCTTCTTGATATGAATCCAAGGATTCTGTTCGCTTAATTGCGAACACTTATGCACTGCTGTCTTGGTTTTAGATTGCTGCTAACCAGAACTCCTAAATCCTTTTTGCAATCAGTTGTATTAAGATCTACATCACTAGTGAGACCTCATTTGGATTATGCAGCTCAGTTTTGGTCTCCTTACTACAGGATGGATATAGATTCATTGGAGAACATACAAAGAAGAATGACTAAAATGATTTACAGTATAAGAAATCTCCCGTATGAAGATAGACTTAGAGCGTTGAATCTCCACTCTCTGGAGAGACGTAGAATGAGGGGAGATATCATCGAGGTGTACAAGTGGATGATGGGCATAAACAAAGGAGATATTAATAAAATACTGAGGATATCGAACCAAGTAAGAATTAGAAATAACGGATTTAAATTGGATAAATTTAGATTTAGAAAGGACATAGGCAAGTACTGGTTTTCGAACAGAGTTGTAGATGCGTGGAACAATCTTCCGATTAGGGTGATAGAGGCTAGGACCTTGGGTGGCTTTAAAAAGAGATTGGACAAATATATGAATGGGAGGGGCTGGGTTTGATTGGTGTCGTGGGTGCAGGAGTGAATTCTTAGGTAGTGGTGGTTTTGATAAGGACCTGCCTTGTATGGGCCAGTAGGCCTTCTGCAGTGTTCCTCCATTCTTATGTTCTTATGTTCTACATTATTTAGTTTATGTGTGGCATGGTTATTGTCCTGTCCAATATTTAGAACTTTGCATTCATCTATATTAAACTGCATCTGCCACTTCTCTGACCACTTCATCACTCTATTCAAATCTTCCTGGAGTGCTCTAATGTCCTCATTTGAATGAATTGGACGGCCTATTTTGGTGTCATCGGCAAACTTGCTTATGTCGCTATTTATTCCCTCATCTATGTCGTTTATGTAGATTGTGAACAACAAGGGGTCCAATACTGACCCCTGTGGAACACCGCTTGTGATGCTTCCCTACTCTGATTTCTCACCATTTATGCAAACTCTCTGCTGCCTGTTTGGCAACCATGCCTCTATCCAGGAAAAAAATTCTCCTCCTATTCCATGTGCCTTAATTTTCCTCAATAGTCTCTGATGTGGGACTCTATCAAAAGCCTTACTGAAGTCCATATACACAATATCATATTCATTACCATGATCTACCTCCTCAAATACCTTAGTGAAAAAAGTTATTAAAATTGTAAGGCATGTGGAGAAAATTCTCCAAAAGAGGGGGGTATCAGCCCTTTCTGATCTTAGAAAGGGCCCTGCCCTTAGGGGCCCGGCCCTTAGAAAGGGCCAGACGTCGTGTCTGGGTTTACTGGTCAACAGTTTAATTGAAAACATATGGACGGACCCAAAGAGCCAGAAGTCACGTAGTCATTGACCAGGGTTGCAACGAATGTATATGAGTGATTGAAAGATTTTATATAAATGTGACTCTTGAGCTTAGCAGGAAAGAAATACAGAAAACTGTTATTTCCATTTCTAAACTTGCCTTTACAATCTTGTGCTCTAGTGATCAGAAGTATTTACAGAACACAAGCATTTGAATTGCAACTTGTTGCAGTGTTTTGCAAGTATTGAAATATAGCTGAGGTCAGCGATGCCAAGCCCGGCTGAAGTCGGCGGCACACGAGAGGTTAGATTGAACTTGGCCACTGAAGGGGTCATATGGCACGAGGGGATGTAACCTAACAAAGACATTAGTCGTGGATGTCGGTGCGCTAATTTAATCTCCACTAATGTCGGGAAATCGGATAAGAACTCTGTTCCAGCGCATTTAGTGAATAAAATCGCAGTATATTCAGAAGTGTGTGCAGCTTCTTACTACTGCAAAAAGACTGAAATTGAAGAATGTAAAGGGACAATGAGCGCTTCGTCTAACAAGGCAGTAACTCTTCAGTAGCGTTCTTCAAACAAGACAGCGATATCCAAGTGTGAATTAAGGGTCCGTTACAAATACCCAGGTAAGTCTGCTTAAACCTAGATGCCACCTGCTGCGCAGTTAGGAAAGCATAATTTGCTTTAAACAGATTTATCATTTCACCCGGTGACTCATGGGCGATCCACCCAAAAACCATGAGTAAACAGCCATTCAGTCCTTTAAATGACTGATTATATGGCATTTGCTCCTTTGGGGCAATAATATAAGTCTCATGTGTGATCTTGTCTTACCATACAGCCCTGTGGGGAATGTGAACGTCGGCATCAACCATCGGTTACTGGGATGGCTGGGTAATCATGGATGCATCTACAAGCTAAGTATAGCAACATTTACAGTACACTTTATCATAGGGGTACATTCCTCCACAAGGCAGGAACGCCCTTTTGTAAAGCCGTGTTGAGATTCGTTGATTAATTTATGCTTTTCAAGTTGGCTACGAATTGCCTCGGCTATTATTGATTCCATAAATTTTCCCACTATGGAGGTTAGGCTTATTGGTCTATAGTTCGAAGCTAAGGACCTGTCACCTGCTTTGAAAATAGGTATTACATTTGCCATTTTCCACTTATCTGGCACCATGCCAGTTTGCAGTGATATGTTGAAAAGATTAGCCATAAGTTTACTAAGCTCCTCTTTACATTCCTTTAGAACCCTTGCATACAGTTCATCAGGGCCCGGGGATTTGTTAGGTTTTAATTTATCTATTTGTCTGAGGACCGTGTCACTTGTGACCCTAATCGTGTATAGTTTACTATCGTCCTGTTCTACATAATTTATTATTTCTGGAATATCGCTAGTATCTGAGAGGTAGTAAGTGTTAAAAATTCTACACATTTCCTTATCATTGACGGTGAGCTGACCTGAGTAACTTTTGAGTGGGCCTATCTTGTCCCTAATCTTACTTCTGTATACCTGAAAAAATCCTTTTGGATTAGTCTTCGATTCTATTGCAACTTTAACCTCATAGTCTCTTTTTGCTTTTAAGAACATAAGAACATAAGAAAGGAGGAACACTGCAGCAGGCCTGTTGGCCCATACTAGGCAGGTCCTTCACAATCCGTCCCACTAACAGAATATTTGCTAAACCCAATTTTCAATGCTACCCAAGAAATAAGCTTTGATAATTCCATCCACTCATGTGTGAGTCCCACTCAAATCCAACCCCTCTCACTCATGAATTTATCCAATCTAAATTTGAAACTACCCAAGGTTCTAGCTTCAATAACCCTACTAGGCAGACTGTTCCACTCATCAACTACCCTATTTCCAAACCAATACTTTCCTATATCCTTTCTAAATCTAAACTTATCTAACTTGAATCCATTATTGCGGGTTCTCTCTTGGAGAGATATCCTCAAGACCTTATTTATATCCCCTTTGTTAATACACATTTTCCACTTGTATACCTCGATCATGTCTCCCCTCATTCTACGTCTTACAAGTGAATGTAATTTTAGGGTCTTCAATCTTTCTTCATACGGAAGATTTCTAATGCTATGTATTAATTTAGTCATTCTACGCTGAATGTTTTCTAACGAATTAATGTCCATTCTGTAATATGGAGACCAGAACTGAGCTGCGTAATCTAGGTGAGGTCTTACTAATGATGTATAAAGCTGTAATATAACCTCTGAACTTCTGTTGCTTACACTTCTTGATATAAATCCCAGTAATCTGTTAGCCTTATTACGTACGCTTAGGCACTGCTGTCTTGGTTTAAGGTTGCTGCTTACCATAACCCCCAAGTCCTTCTCGCAATCTGTATAGCTAAGTTTTACGCCATTCAACTTATAAGTGCTTGGGTTATGGACACTCCTGAGCTTCAGAACCTTGCATTTATCTACATTGAACTGCATTTGCCACTTTTCTGACTACGAATTGAGTTTGTCTAAATCTCCTGAAGTTCCCTGACATTTATGTTTGAATAAATTATCCTACCTATCTTCGTGTCGTCGGCGAATTTGCTCATATCACTAGTAATTCCCTCATCAAGGTCATTGATATATATTATAAACAACAATGGGCCCAAGACTGATCCCTGTGGAACACCACTTGTTACATATCCCCACTCAGATTTAACCCCATTTAAGCACACTCTCTGCTTCCTATTGGTGAGCCATGACTCGATCCATGACAGCACCTTTCCCCCAATTCCGTGAGCTGCCACTTTCCTTAACAGTCTCTGGTGCGGTACTCTATCAAAAGAATTACTAAAGTCTAAATAAACAATATCGAATTCTTTATCGTGATCAACAGCCTCAAAAGCTTTACCGAAGAAAGTTAATAAATTAGTTAGGCTGGAACGGCCCCTCGTGAATCCATGCTGAGTATCGTTAATCAAATTATGTTTATCGAGATGGTTTCTTATAATATCAGCTATAATTGACTCTAGTAATTTGCCTACAATTGAGGTCAGGCTTATTGGGCGGTAATTTGACAGTAGTGACTTGTCCCCTGCTTTAAAAATAGGAATTACATTAGCCATCTTCCACATATCAGACACTACACCTGTTTGAAGAGATAAATTAAAAATGTTACTTAATGGTTCACAGAGTTCCATTTTGCATTCCTTAAGAACCCTTGCAAAAGCTCATCAGGACCCGCGATTTATTTTGTTTCAGTCGGTCTAGTTGTTTCATAACCATTTCTCTAGTGACTGTGATATTACATAATTTATCTTCTTCTGGGCCTCTGTAAAAATTAATTACTGGGATATTATTAGTGTCTTCCTGTGTGAAAACTGATAGAAAATAATTATTAAAAATAGAGCACATATCATTCTCCTTGTCAGTAAGATGCCCAGAGTTATTTTTAAGGGGACCTATCTTATCTCTAACTTTTGTTCTATAAACCTGGAAAAAACTTTTTGGGTTAGTTTTTGAATCCCTAGCAACTTTTATTTCATAATCTCGTTTAGCTTTTCTTATCCCCTTTTTAACGTCCCTCTTAATGTCAGTATAATGATTTATAAGATGACCCTCACCTCTTTTTATGCGCCTATAAATTCCTTTCTTCTGCCCTAAAAGATATTTGAACCTATTATTCATCCATTTTGGGTCATTTCTACTTGATCTAATTTCTTTATAATGGATAAATGTTCTTTGGGCAGCCTGTATAGTGTTCAGAAAACTGTCATATTGATAGCTCTCTTTGTTACCCCAGTCCACAGATGATAAGTGTTCTCTAAGCCCATTGTAATCTGCTAAGCGAAAGTCAGGGACCATTACTGAATTATCCCTACTGTCATACATCCATTCAATGTTAACGGTAATTGATTTGTGGTCGCTTGTGCCGAGTTCCTCTGTAATTTCTAAATTAATAACAAGGGTTTCCTTGTTTGCAAGAACCAAGTCAAGTAGGTTATTTCTCCTTGTAGGCTCTGTCACAAACTGCTTCAAAAAACAATCCTGAACTACTTCTAAAAAGTCGTTAGATTCTAAATTCCCTGTCAAGAAATTCCAATCAATTTGACTAAAGTTAAAGTCCCCTAGAATTACTACGTTATCATGCCTTGTGGCCTTAACAATTTCCTCCCAAAGTAGTTTCCCTTGTTCCCTATCTAAGTTTGGAGGACGGTATATCACGCCTAAAATCAATTTTTCACACCCCTCTGAAAATTCTATCCAGACAGACTCTGTATGCATTATTTCAGACTTTTTACCCACTTTTATGCAACAATTTAAATGATCACGAACATAGAGTGCCGCACCACCCCTCTTCCCGATACTACTGTCTACTTGGAACAATTTAAGAACATAAGAACATAAGAAAGGAGGAACACTGCAGCAGGCCTGTTGGCCCATACTAGGCAGGTCCTTCACAATCCGTCCCACTAACAGAATATTTGCTCAACCCAATTTTCAATGCTACCCAAGAAATAAGCTTTGACAATTCTACCCACTCATGCGCGAGTCCCACTCAAATCCAACCCCTCTCACTCATGAATTTATCCAACCTAAATTTGAAACTACCCAAGGTCCTAGCTTCAATAACCCTACTAGGCAGACTGTTCCACTCATCAACTACCCTATTTCCAAACCAATACTTTCCTATATCCTTTCTAAATCTAAACTTATCTAACTTGAATCCATTATTGCGGGTTCTCTCTTGGAGAGATATCCTCAAGACCTTATTTATATCCCCTTTGTTAATACCCATTTTCCACTTGTATACCTCGATCATGTCTCCCCTCATTCTACGTCTTACAAGTGAATGTAATTTTAGGGTCTTCAATCTTTCTTCGTAAGGAAGATTTCTAATGCTATGTATTAATTTAGTCATTCTACGCTGAATGTTTTCTAACGAATTTATGTCCATTCTGTAATATGGAGACCAGAACTGAGCTGCGTAATCTAGGTGAGGCCTTACTAATGATGTATAAAGCTGTAATATAACCTCTGGACTTCTGTTGCTAACACTTTGATATAAATCCCAGTAATCTATTTGCCTTATTACGTACGCTTAGGCATTGCTGTCTTGGTTTAAGGTTGCTGCTTATCATCACCCCCAAGTCCTTCTGCAATCTGTATGGCTAAGTTCTACGTTATTTAACTTATAAGTGCTTGGGTTATGGACACTCCGAGCTTCAGAACCTTGCATTTATCTACATTGAACTGCATCTGCCACTTTTCTGACCACGAATTAAGTTTGTCTAAATCTTCCTGAAGTTCTATGACATCTATGTTTGAATCAATTATCCTACCTATCTTCGTGTCGTCGGCGAATTTGCTCATATCACTAGTAATTCCCTCATCAAGGTCATTGATATATATTATAAATAACAATGGGCCTAAGACTGATCCCTGTGGAACACCACTTGTTACAAGTCCCCATTCGGATTTAACCCCATTTATGCACACTCTCTGCTTCCTATTGGTGAGCCATGACTCGATCCATGACAGCACTTTTCCCCCAATGCCATGAGCTGCCACTTTCTTTAACAGTCTCTGGTGCGGTACTCTATCAAAAGCCTTACTAAAGTCTAAATAAACAATATCGAATTCTTTATCGTGATCAACAGCCTCAAAAGCTTTACTGAAGAAGGTTAATAAATTAGATAGGCAGGAACGGCCCCTCGTGAATCCATGCTGGGTATCATTAATCAAATTATGGTTATCTAGATGGCTTCTAATAATATCAGCTATAATTGACTCTAGTAATTTGCCTACAATTGAGGTCAGTGACATTCAGCTGGCATGTCCCGATTTTTCATATTAAACCATGTCTCAGTTATTGCAAAAACATCAATATTACCCGCACTAGCAACTAATCTCAACTCGTCAATCTTATTCCTAGCACTATGACTATTGGTGTAATATACATTTAAAGACCCTACTTTCACTTTACCCTTCCTGCTCATTTCTGTTTTTCCACTATACCTATTACTGTCCTTGTCACCTAGTGCCACTGGCTTTCCAGTATCAACCTTATTCTGTCTATTACTAGTTTCCCTAGAACTCATAATATTAATACATTGGGATTTCACTGTTTTTACCCAAAATCCATACCACTAACTTTTTCTAGTTTAAAGCCCTAACAGCTCCCTCCACTGCAGTTGCCAGTGCCCCCACCCCAGACCTGGATAAGTGAACCCCATCCCTGGCATACATGTCATTTCTACCATAGAAGAGGTTCGTACGTTGGACTGCGTGCGGCCGGCAGTAACAGCCTGGTTGATCAGGCTCTGGTCCAACAGGAGGCCTGGTCATGGACCGGGCCGCGGGGGCGTTGACCCCTGGAATTCTCTCCAGGTAGACTCCAGGTTGTCAATGAATGTTACTGCATTTTCCTTACAGTATTTGTCCAGCCAGCAATTATTCCCTTTTTTATTTCTCTCTTTAACTGAATATATTGATTACTTAATTGCTCCTCTCCTTTTTTGATTCGCCTATATATGCCTTTCTTTTGACCAATGAGATGTTTTAATCTATTGTTCATCCATTTAGGATAATTTTTGTTTGATCTTATTTCCCTATTAGGAACATAAGCTGTCTGAGCAGCTAGAACTATTCTCTGGAAAACGTCATATTGGCAATCACCACCTACCTGACCCATTGTCAGGTCATTCCAGTTCAGCCCACCCAGGTAATTTTTCAATCCAATGAAATCAGCCAGGCGGAAGTCAGGGACAGAGACTTGATTGCCATTATTAGGGTAATTCTATTTTATATTAAAACTGAGTGATTTGTGATCACTTTCCCCAAGCTCATCATTAACCTCAAGATTATTAATTAGCGATTCCCTGCTACGCTCTACGATGATGGCGTGGAGAATTTTTCTTAAGATAAAATTTCATTCGGATTTTTAACCCCGGAGGGTTAGCCACCCAGGATAACCCAAGAAAGGCAGTGCGTCATCGAGGACTGTCTTATTTACATTGGGGTCCTCAATCTTGTCCCCCAGGATGCGACCCACACCAGTCGACTAACAGGACAACAGGTGTAAGGAAACTCGTCGAAATATTTCCACCCCGCCGGGAATTAAACCCGGGCCCTCCGCGTATGAAGTGAGTTTTGTCAGCCAGGCCACGGGGTCACCTGACTTGGATACTTCAACATTGTGCTGTTATTCCATCCAACGTTCATTATACGTACTTCAAAGTTCCACGAAAATATTGATGGAAACGAGTAGGTCTTCAACGTATATACAGCTTTTAGGGATAATTAAAATTAGCCATCAAAAATTCAATAAAAACATAATAATACACACAAAAATACAAAGTTTTGTTATTTATTAATAAAAAAAATTATTAAAAAAATAATAATATTTACAATTATATATAAAATCTTTAAATAAAACTCATTATATATTTTAAATTTATCTGTATTACTAAAACATATTTATGTACGATCAAATATTATCTTTATTAATGCGTAATTATTTCTTTCTTTGTGCATATATATAAATTTTAATAATAATACAGGAATTGTCACCATTTTACAAATATTATAGGGGTAACTCAAATATAACTGTTTTGCTTGAAATGCAAAACATAATAAAACTAATAATAATACATACATTAATATCTTTATTTACTACAGTACATGTACAAGGTATACAGACCATAGTTGACATCAATGACATACTACTATATAGAAAGCCCTTGTTATGCTGAGCATTTCCCGCAAATTAGGTTATTCTATTCTATTTGATTTGCCGGTATGGATCCCGGCCCGGATCTCTGCAAATTAGGTTAATTTTGTCCTAGGATTCAACCCACACTGTCCACTAATACCCAGGTAAAAATGGACAACAGGTAACTTAAGAAAAGACGTCGTAATGTTTTCAGCCGTATCTGGGATCGATCCCCGGACCTCAGAGTGTGAGCTGAGTGCGCTGGCAATCGAGCTACGGGACACATTATATAAAAAAAAAGACTGTAAATCAATGTACAGTATGTATATCAATCAATGATTTTTTTTATGGTAATAAATGTTTTATTAATAGGTACATAGTTGCAAGTTTATTTGGTGCTGGGTAACAGACGTCCGGAGGCATGGAAGGGACACCAATAGAAATAAGTCACTATCTTTATTTGGGTTATCATAGGTAATTTACACATTTGTTGTTTTGTATATTATTTATACTTATGTGTAACTGTACCTAAATAAACTTACTAAGGCGTCCTTTGTTTATAGTGAGGGTCGGGAATCGATCTCCGGCACTGATGAAACGCTGCTACTGTTCTAAGTAATCTACACATATGCTGCTATGTATGATGATTTAGGTAACTGTATGTGTGTGTACCTGAATAAACTTACACCTAGCAGCAAGTACGTACCTGGGAGTTATCCGACTGTTCTGGATGGCATCCTGTAGACAAAATAAAACCTAAGCTGGCCGGCCGCGATGAATGATTTTCTCAAGTTACTGACTATAAGGGAACTGTTTTCTCTCTTACCTTTGGTCTCTTACTAAAGAAAACGATGTGGTATACAGGGGAAACAATAAGAAATCACTTATTTTGGATAGAAAATGACCAAAGAAGTGCGATTTTCGTGAATTTTTTGACATAATGAGGTTTGCCCGCAGATCTGTCTGTGACTCGATCAGATCTGTCTGTGACTCGATCAGATCTGTCTGTGACTCGATAAAGCCCACTGCATGGGCAAACGTTGTCAATAAAGGATCACATTATACTGCTTATGTGTTTATTTTTCCAGGTCCCTGGTGATGGACCAGGTGCTTCGGCTCCTTCAGGTCCCTGGTGATGGACCAGGTGCTTCGGCTCCTTCAGTGCCCTGGTGATGGGCCGGGTGTTTCGGCTCCTTCAGTGCCCTGGTGATGGACCAGGTGCTTCGGCTCCTTCAGTGCCCTGGTGATGGACCAGGTGCTTCGGCTCCTTCAGTGCCCTGGTGATGGACCAGGTGCTTCGGATCCTTCAGTGCCCTGGTGATGGACAAGGTGCTTCGGCTCCTTCAGTGCCCTGGTGATGGACCGGGTGCTTCGGCTCCTTCAGGTCCCTGGTGATGGACCAGGTGCTTCGGCTCCTTCAGTGCCCTGGTGATGGGCCGGGTGTTTCGGCTCCTTCAGTGCCCTGGTGATGGACCAGGTGCTTCGGCTCCTTCAGTGCACTGGTGATGGACCAGGTGCTTCGGCTCCTTCAGTGCCCTGGTGATGGACCAGGTGCTTCGGCTCCTTCAGTGCCCTGGTGATGGACAAGGTGCTTCGGCTCCTTCAGTGCCCTGGTGATGGACCAGGTGCTTCGGCTCCTTCAGTGCCCTGGTGATGGACCAGGTGCTTCGGCTCCTTCAGTGCCCTGGTGATGGACCTGGTGCTTCAGCTCCAGTTCGCTCTTTGGTAGTGCCCTGATTATCGGAGCTTGTTCCATGGATGGAGTAGAAGTTGGGTTGGAAAGGTGTTTTTGTTTGTGGGATTGGTTTAGGGTTTGAGGGGGACCTGCCTAGTGTGGGCCGGTTGGCCTGCTGCAGTGTTACTTCCTTCTGTAATCTTATGAGAGAGGGGTTAGATTTGAGCGGGACTTGGAGGGTTGTGAAGGCTTGAGGGTTGTGAAGGTTGCTTGGGTGCCGCTGGGGATGGGATGGGCAAATATTTTTGTTGGTGGGTTGGTTTTGACATGGACCTGCCTAGTGTTGGCCAGTGGGCCTGTTGCAGTGTTCCTCCTTTCTTGTGTTCTTCCCGAATATCTCGAAAGTAAGATTTTGGCCTATTGCTTTAAAGTGTTCCATTATTAATAATTAGATTGAAATAATTTTCACAGACAATATAAAACAAAGTGTGTTTGAATTTCTAGTGTACAACCATTTGGAATACGTATCTCAAATATTTTTTATTTTGTGTTTGGGGGGGGGGAGGGAAGGCAGATATTTTGGTGAATGTCAAAAGCGTACCAAATGTATTTTTTTTCGGCATGAAGATATGGTATATTACATTCATTCCTTCCATCAGAATTTCGGGTTAAACGTATTCTAAGATGTCACAGAGCCACTCGTAGTGCCAGTCCGTCCCGTCATGCTGCCAAGTGTCATAATCAGTAAATATTTTTTTTCTCAGTTGTTTGTTGGCCGATCTTATTGAAACTTTGTCACATTCCATTACATATATGCTTCTAAAGGTACACCAAAAAGAAAAAAAATGGACGAAAAATAAGAAAAATAAAACAAATTTTTACCAGGCCCCTGAAATCACTTCATCAGAAGGTGTTCAGCATGGGATTCTCTCACTCCATGAGTCTTTGCATAGCGATTAGGGAAATAACCGACAGACTGACTGGTGAACTAAACACCTAGTTACCTGGAGGGTGTTCCGAGGGTCAACGTCCCCACTGCAAACCCGCGACACCACTCCCACGAGCCCTCCAAGGGCGGTGAAGGTGCCAGAGCCAAAGCTTGCTACCACCTGCAGCTCACAAGACTGCCATTCCCACGAGCCCCCTGGGGTGGGGAAGATGGCAGATCAGAGACCTAGCTTCTCCCTTCGAGCTCCGTGAGTGTGAGGAATGGGGCTAGGCATGGGGACAGTTGGTCCCATAAGATGAGGAGATACTTTTACCTCATCCCATGGGAGACATAGGTCTCAGACACTCCCAAGACAGGGATCCAAGGCCAGATCACCATCTGGAAAAGACCCGGGCCAGGAGAGTGCCGGCGAATTAAGAAGAAGTAGTCCTCAGGGCCCGGTCCATGACCAGGCCTTGCGGTAGATCAGGGCCTGATCAACCAGGTTGTTACTGCTGGCTGCACTGTAATAAAGTAACCCCTTCCCTGATTAAATTGGTCACATGTGGTGTATAAATTTTTAGTGATGAGCTTCAGAAAATTTTCATTATTATTATTAATAATATTGTGATTATTACTATTTATGTAGATGATGCTGTAAAACATTTCCACTTCATTCCACATACGAGTGGCAGTGGCAGTGGCAGCAGCAAGTTTGTTGCTCCTGTATTTTACTTCCTTCAGAGATTCCTAGCAACGCTGTGATGGCCTAGCAAGGACCCACATAACACTAAGATACGTGGACACCCAGAATGATATAACTCAACTGCAAAGGTGTTGATTCACCGGGAAATCTCCCGGCCCGGGTCTTTACCAGATGGTGACCCGGCTCCGGCTCCCTGGCGTGGGAGTAGCAGAGACCTAAGTCTCCCATGGGAGGGGGTACCCCTCAGCGGCGGGACCAACTGGTCCCAGGCCTAGCCATATTCGCCCACAAGCACGAGGCAGGTAGGTAGATAGATGCTAGGCCACTCTGGTCTGCCACCTTCCCCGCCCCAAGGAGGCTGACGGGAAGGGCAGGCGTGCGAGCCGCAGATGGTAGCAACCACCAGCCTTGGCACCTACCCTGCCCTAGAAGGGCTGGGCATGGTGATCGACCTTAAAAAAGATTGTCAAAGTTAACTTAGTGCTATACTTTAAAACTTTTTTTTTTATTTTTTTTTTATTGTACTGTATAGTGCAGTACTTACCTTATTACTACCTTATTTTTACAGTATTTACCTCATAACTGCCTTATTTTTTGCCAATTTTATACACTTTTATCATTGTTACATTTTTATTAATTAACAATTATTTCAATTTAAAATCCATATTATCATTATTGCCCCATTCTTTACTTTTTATACCACATTGCCCAATCTTATTTTATCCTTTTACTTTTATTAACCTACTATTGCCATATATCCAAGCTTTTTATAGTCAGCAACAACTCTACCTCATAGTCTACATTTTTAGATAAACAAATCTTTCTCAATTATTTCAATTCTTAACTATATACGTATATGAAATTCACCACATCATTGTGGTAAATTGTGTGACTTATTTTATATTACAACCTTGTATAGGTGACATATTTTATTTTTCTTATCAGAAGCAACTACCAAATAATTGCAATTATTTGCTTATATTTTTTAAATACATATTTACCATTAGCCATTTTCAAACTTTAACTCTATATAGTGCTACCTCATTTTATAATTATCTTAGTTAATATCTTGTTTTACTTATAATTGAATCATAGGTAATATTAGTGTTATCTTAATAGTTTTATATCTAAATTTTTAATTTTACTTTATTTCATTCTAGCTTAACACTTAACCAATACCAAACTCACTGGAGTTTACCTGGAGAGAATTCCAAGGGTCAACCCCCGCGGCCCGGTCTGTGACCAGGCCTCATGTTGGACTAGAGCCTGATCAACCAGGCTGTTACTGCTGGCCGCACGCAGTCCAACGTACGAACCACAGCCTGGCTGGTCAGGTACCGACTTTAGGTGCCTGTCCAGTGCCTGCTTGAAGACAGCCAGGGGTTTGTTGGTAATCCCCCTGATGTATGCTGGGAGGCAGTTGAACAATCTTGGGCCCCTGACACTTATTGTGTTGTCCCTCAACGTGCTAGTGGCACCCCTGCTCTTCATTGGGGGGATGTTACATCGCCTGCCGAGTCTTTTGCTTTCGTAGGGAGTGATTTTCGTGTGCAAGTTTGGTACTAATCCCTCGAGAATTTTCCATGTGTATATAATAATGTATCTCTCCCGCCTGCATTCTAGAGAGTACAGGTTTAGGAACTTCAAGCGTTCCCAGTAATTGAGGTGGTTTATCGCACTTATGCGTGCCGTGAAGGTTCTCTGCACATTTTCAAGGTCAGCAATTTCACCCGCCTTGAAAGGTGCAATTAGTGTGCAGCAATATTCCAGCCTAGATAGAACAAGCGATCTGTAAAGTGTCAACATGGGCTTGGCATCCCTGGTTCTGAAGGTTCTCATTATCCATCCTATCATTTTTCTAGCAGATGCAATTGCTACGGTGTTATGGTCCTTGAAGGTGAGATCTTCTGACATGATCACTCCCAGGTCTTTGACATTAGTTTTTCGCTCTATTGTGTGGTTGGAATTAGTTTTGTACTCCGATGAGATTTTAATTTCTTCACTTTTTCCGTATCTGAGTAATTGAAATTTCTCATCATTGAACTTCATATTGTTTTCTGCAGCCCATTTAAAGATTTGGTTTATGTCTGCTTGGAGTCTTGCAGTGTCTTCAACGGTGGACACTGTCATACAGATTCGGGTGTCATCTGCAAAGGAAGACACAGCACTGTGGCTTATATACCTGTCTATGTCCGATATGAGGATGAGGAACAGGATGGGAGCAAGTACTGTGCCTTGTGGAACAGAGCTTTTCACAGTAGCTGCCTCAGACTTTACTCTGTTGACTACTACTCTTTGTGTTCTACTTGTTAGGAAATTATAGATCCATCTACCAACTTTTCCTGTTATTCCTTTATCACGCATTTTGTGTGCTATTACACCATGGTCACACTTGTCAAAGGCTTTTGCAAAGTCTGTGTACATAACATCTGCATTTTGTTTGTCTTCTAGAGCATCCAGGACCATGGGTTGTGCAATTGATGAGTATCAAGATGAGTGGCGATCTTGCTTTTTAGAACCCTTTCAAAGATTTTTATGATATGGGACGTTAGTGCTATTGGTTTGTAGTTATTTGCTATTACTTTACTGCCCCCTTTGTGGAGTGGGGCTATGTCTGTTGTTTTTAGTAACTGCGGGACGACTCCAGTGTCCATGCTCCCTCTCCATAGGATGTTAAAAGCACGTGATAGGGGCTTCTTGCAGTTCTTGATGAACACGGAGTTCCATGAATCTGGGCCTGGAGCGGAGTGCATGGGCATGTCATTTATTGCCTTTTCGAAGTCATTTGGCGTCGTGGTGATGTCAGATAGGCATGCGTCTGACAAGTTCTGTGGCACTCTCATAAAAAAATCATTTAGGTCTTCGATTTTCAGTCTGGTTAGAGGCTCGCTAAAAACTGAGTCATACTGGGACTTAAGTAACTCACTCATTTCCTTGCTGTCATCTGTGTAGGACGCATCCCGTTTAAGTAGGGGCCCAATACTGGATGTTGTTCTCGACTTTGATTTTGCATAAGAAAAGAAATACTTTGGGTTTCTTTCAATTTCATTTATAGCTTTTTGTTTTTCCCGCGTTTCTTGATTCCTGTAGGATTCCTTTAGTTTTAATTCGATGTTTGCTATTTCTCTGACTAGTGTCTCCCTACGTATTTCAGATATATTGGCCTCTTGTAGCTGCTCCGTTATTCTTTGCCTTCACCTGTATAGGGAGCGCCTCTCTCTTTCTAGTTTGCATCTTCTCCTCCTTTTCCTTAAGGGAATTTGCCTTAAGCAAACCTCTAGTGCCACAGAGTTAATTTGGTCTAGACATAGGTTAGGATCGGTGATGCTTAGGCAATTTTCCCAGTTTATATCATTTAGGATTTGGTTTACTTGGTCCCATTTTATATTTTTGTTATTGAAGTTGAATTTGGAGAAGGCTCCCTCGCGGCTGATCACATTTTGTTGATCTGGGGCTCCCCGCATGCATGTCTGGACCTCTATTATGTTGTGATCTGAGTATATTGTTTTTGATATGATGACATTTCGTATCAGATCATCATTGTTGGTGAAGATGAGGTCCAGCGTATTCTCTAATCTTGTAGGTTCTACTATATGCTGGTTTAAGGTGAACTTGGTGCAGAGATTTAAAAGTTCATGCATGTGTGAATTTTCATCTGAGCTGCCTTCTGGTGTTATCTCTGCTACCACATTGTTTGCAATGTTCCTCCATTTTAGGTGACTGAGGTTGAAATCCCCCAGTAGCAAGATGTTGGGGGCAGGAGCTGGAAGATTTTCCAGACAGTGGTCAATTTTCAGAAGCTGTTCCTGGAATTGTTGGGACGTTGCATCAGGGGGCTTGTAGACATACGATGACCAGGTTTGATTCTCGACCTTTATTGCTAATACTTCAACTACATCATTTGAGGCATTTAGTAGTTCTGAACATATAAGTGACTCTGTGATATACAGGCCAACCCCCCCTTTTTGCCTGTTCACTCTGTCACATCTGTATAGGTTGTAGCCCGGGATCCATATTTCATTGTCACTGGTGCTACCCTATTCTTAGTAATTTTTCTCTTATTAGTTTATATTTAATTTTTTATTTCATCTAGCTTAATACATAGTCAATACAAATTCCATTATGTTTATATGTTACTATACTCTATTTGACCAATGTGCATTAGTTGTAACTACTTGTCCAAACATCCCCTTACAAGATATCAGTACTAGAACTCACCACACTATACATGATATAGCAAAATTACTATTTAACCTAAATGATGAATGATCATTGACCCTGATCTAAACCTATTTAATATAACACCCAATCAAAATTTACTAGAAAGTAACTGCCTCTACTACACAGCATCATAGCCCACACTGTCTAAACACTACTAAAAGTATAACAGAAGTTCTTAACTACAACGTCCGATCCTTAAGCAAACACTATGATGACCTCCTTGCCCTCCTTGATTCCCTTAAGACAACCTTCACATGTATTGTTCTTACTGAAACCTGGCTTAAGCAGGATACAGTAGATATCTACTGCTACCAGGATACACAGCAATACAAACTGCAGACCACATCAAGGGGGGAGGTATTGAAACCTATTACTCTAATGAAATATCCTGTTGTGACACCACTTCTAAAATGATGAATATGGAGAATATTTTTTTAAAATTTTACTGCAAAAAATTTTAAGACTTAAAAAAAAGGGGGGGCCCAATTTCCCGGATCCTCATACAAACATCCCAAATTTTAGTATAAAATTAAAAACCCAAAACAAAAAAACCAAATGAAAAAACCCCCCTTTATCTTAGCTGGAGATTCAACATAAACCCTTTGGCCAACCAGATGAAAAACCAGAACCGATTTCATAAAAATATGAAAACACACTTCTCATACCAACAAAAACCCAAAAACCAACCGGGGCTTACGGGAGACGAAAACCCAAATCACCAATATGGACCAATTTTCCAGCCCCCTTAAATGGGGGATAATAACAAAAGCACCCCCGACCACTCCCCCCCACCTTCCTTTTAACAAACATTAGTAAACCACCCCTAGAATACACCAAAGTTTCATTTAGACTCCATGACCAGGCATCAATAAATAACTTCACAGCAGAGCTAAAACCCTACTGGGCCCATAGAATTTTTTAAACCCCAAAAAGGGTATCATGATTGGACAGACAATTTTCTTAATAAATTACAAAAGACTATACAACAAACATTGTCCTAAAAAAATTTAAACAGATTACAAAAAAATTAGGTTGCCCATGGCTAACTAACAGCTTTAAAAACCTTAAAAAAAAAAAAAAAAAAAGGGGTTTTTTTTAAAAATTTAAATTTTAAAAAAATTAATTCCCCAAATTTTTTGGGGGGGGGGGGAAAAAAATTTTAAAAAAAAAATTTTAAAAAAACTTCAAAAATTTTCCCCCCAAAAAAAAAAAGGGGGGGGGCCCAAAAAAAAAGGGGGGGTTTTTTTTTAAAAAAAAAAAATTAAAAAAAAAAATTTTTTTTTTTTACAAAAATTTTTAAAAAAATTGGTTTTTGGGTTTAAAACCCCCCTTTTTTTTGGGGGGTTTTTCCCTTTTTTTTGGGGGAAAAAGGGGGGGTTTTTTTTTTAAAAAGGGGCCCCCCGGGGTAAAGGAAAAAAATTTATTTAAAAACCCCCCTTTAAAAAATAAAAAATTAAAAAAAAAATTTTTTTTACCAAAAATTTTAAAAAAAAAATTTTTTTTTTTAAAAAAAATTTTAAAATTTAAAAATTTTTTTTTTTTAAAAAAAAAAGGGGTTTTAAATTAAAAAAAAATTTTTTTAAAAATTTTTTTTTTTGGGGGGGAAAAAAAAAATTTTTTTGAAAAAAAAACCCCCCCCTTTTTTTTTTTTTAAAAAATTTAAACCGGGGAAAAAAAAAAAAAAATTTGGGGCCCCCCAAAAAAATTTTAAAAAAAAGGGGGGTTTTTTAAATTTTTAATTTTTTTTAAAAAAAAAAAAAAAAAACCCCCCCCTTTTAAAAAAATTTTTTAAAAGGGGGGGTTTTTGGGAAAAAATTTTAAAAATTTTTCCCCGGGAAAAAGGGGAAAAAAAAAATTTTTTTTGGGGGGCCCCCAAAAAAAGGGGGGGGGCCCCCCCTTTAATTTAAAAAAAAAGGGGGGGTTCCCTTTTTTTTAAAAAAAAAATTTAAAAAACCCTTAAAAAAATTCAGAGTTTATTAAACACTATTCGTCAGTTCTCACCAAACTAATAAAAAATGCCAAACAATTGTACTACTCCAGCAGATTCACTGAAACAAGAGGAGATATAAAAAAGACCTGGAAAACCATTTCACAGATTCTGGGCACCCACAAACTGAAAAAAACTAGAGATATTGTCCTAACTAAACCAAACGAAACACCACTACAGCCTCTTGATACAGTAAACAAGATAAATGACTTCTTCTCAACCATAGGATCAAATCTTGCCAGTAAAATCCCAGACACCAACGCCCGTGCAAGTGATTACCTAGATGGGAATTTCCCATCCTCCTTCTATCTTGCACCTACTGAATACACTGAAGTCACCATGATAATCAAGTCACTTAAAAATAAATCAGGGAATCTGTCACAAGTCCCACCATTAATATATACAAACAAGCCGCACCTGTCCTTTCACATTTCATTACTTTTTAACAAATCACTAGAAACTAGCACTTTCCCGACACTACTCAAAACACCAAGGGTTACACCAATGCACAAAGGTGGTGACCCCACAGATGTAACCAACTATAAAAATGATAGACCTGCTTTACACAGCACTGGAAAATAAGGAATATCCATTAGGACTTTTAATTGACCTAAGGAAAGCTTTCGACACAGTAAACCATGGCATCCTACTCCACAAACTTGACCACTATGGAATAAGAGGTCATGCACTTGCACACTTCAAATCCTACCTCACTAATAGGTACCAGTATGTCACCATTAAGACATATCCTCCTCGACACGACCACTTGATACCGGAGTACCGCAGGGAAGTGTCCTTGGTCCCCTGCTCTTCCTCTTATACATCAATGATCTTCCCAATGTATCACAACACCTGAAACCAATACTCTTTGCTGACGACACGACTTATGTCATCTCCCACCCAAATCTTGCCACGCTCAACACCATTTTTAACGACGAATTACTAAAAATATCTACATGGATGACAGCCAATAAACTTACACTCAACACTGATAAGACCTTCTATATTATGTTTGGCAACAGAGCGGGTGATGCACAATTAAACATTAAGATCAACACTACGCCTATTGTTAGACATAATGAGGGCAAATTCCTGGGCCTTCACCTCGACAGCAGTCTGAAATTCAGCACTCATATCCAACACATAACAAAGAAAGTGTCCAAAACTGTGGGGATCCTCTCTAAGATACGTTACTATGTACCACAATCAGCCCTACTCACACTATACTATTCACTCATCTATCCCTACCTCACATATGTCATTTGTGCTTGGGGATCAACAGCAATTACGCACCTAAAGCCAATAATAACCCAACAAAAATCCGCAGTAAGAATTATCACGCAATCCAACGCTAAGCAACACACCCCCCCACTCTTCAAAGACCTAAACTTACTCACTGTCCAGAACATCTACACTTACTACTCTGCAATCTACATTTAGAGAACCATAAATTCCAACCCTAACCCTGAGCTAAAACACTTTCTTGACAGTTGTGACAGGACCCATAAACATAACACCAGACACAAACATCTCTTTGATATTCACCATGTCCGACTAAATCTATACAAAAATTCAATGTACATAAAAAGGCCCAAAATCTGGAACTCCCTGCCTGAAAACTCTAGAACTGCAGAAACAACCTCCATTTTCAAAAGCACAGTTAAAAAACATCTTATCTCTCTTACTCACCCTACCGGTAGCTAACCACATGAAAACTACTTTATCTTGCACATATCCTCAGCAAAATACACTTATTGATATCTGTGATTCCCCCTAATTTGCACATGATTGTAACCAAAATTCTAATACAACTATTGCTTCATAATTCTTATGCTAGTCATAAGTTTGCCTAAGACACTCCAATATAGAAATTGTATTATGCCAAAACATCACCTTCACCATTAATATATAAACTATATGTTAAATTCTTAAATGTTTGAACTACAGTATCTCAATATTGTAAACCTAACCTTAATATCAGTATATTCATTGTGTCACTATTGAGTAAGATCTATCATAAGACTGCCTGAAATGCCTAGGCATACCTAGGCATATTATTGGCCATCTAATAATATCTAACTCATAAAATGTATAAATAAAACATGTACACCCCACTTTGTAATATTATCAGAAATAAAGTATCTTTATCTTTATCTTTATGTATGGAACCTGCCTCCACTACATTGCTTCCCAAGCTATTCCACTTCCCGACCACTCTGTGACTGAAGAAATACTTCCTAACATCTCTGTGATTCATCTGAGTCTTCAACTTCCAAATGTGTCACCTTGTTGCTGTGTCCCATCTCTGGAACATTCTGTCTTTGTCCACCTTGTCAATTCCTTTCAGTATCTTATGTCGTTATTATGTCCTCCCTATCTCTCCTGTCCTCCAGTGTCGTCAGGTCGATTTCCCTTAACCTCTCCTCGTAGGACATACCACTTAGCTCCGGGACTAGTCTTGTTGCAAACCTTTGCACTTTCTCTAGCTTCTTTACGTGCTTGGCTAGGTGTGGGTTCCAAACTGGTGCTGCATACTCCAGTATGGGCCTAATGTACACAGCCCTAATGTACACAGCGGCGGCAGCGGCAGCAGCGGCATCTGAGCTCCTTATTTTTCTCATAACCCAGAGTTTATTAATGCTCCTATGATGACTTAGCTGCAAGCAAAACTGCACTAACCAACGCAGCATCCAGAATGACCCAAGAATACCAGCAGTGAGACCTACAAACCAAATAAACTGACGATTAAAGGAAGACTGCCCTCAAACCCAAAGCACCACCCCGCTGCCAAACAAATGCTTACCAGCCCACAGCTTACCAGCCCACAGCTTACCAGCCCACAGCTTACCAGCCTACAGCTTCATCTTGCCGCACCAACTACCCCGACTACTGAGTTAAAATGAGAAGTACATCACCTTTACCATTAATATATAAACTAATTGTTAAATTCTTAAATGTTTAAATTTCAATACCTCAATATTGTAAACCAATTAATCACTACAATTACCTAACCTTACAATCAGTATAATCATTGTGTCACTATTGAGTAAGACCTATCATAATACACACACAACTCCGACATATAAAGGGAGAGCTTGAGACTTGCCGATTGACCATTTACAAAGTCACAGTGACTTTGTAAATGGTCCAAGTCGGGCCGAAACGTCGTCGTAAGCTCCTCCCTTTTATATGTGCGGGTTGTGTGTGTATTGTTCCAGTCACGGTATTGTGCCTTTTTTGTTACCTATCATAAGACTGCCTGAAAAGCCTAGGCATACCTAGGCATATTATTGGCCATCTTGTAATATCTACTTCATAAAATGTACATTACTATAATTACACCACACTATGTATATTACTAGAAATAAAGAATTTGAATTTGAAGTAACATCAGAAGAACCAATTCCAAAATCAACAAGAAAAAACCAAGAAATCTATTAGTCAACTTGTCTACCCAGGACGCCGGTACACCCTCCACCCCCCTCACCACCACCCAGGGCGACGCATCAACAACAAACATGGCTGCCTCCCCCACAAGCTCCCCCTTCACTGGCTTTACCCCAGATAATCTCTCAGGTATGACGAATGATCCAGATACACTAAAGTCATACATAATCAAATTAATCAATGAAAATATGGACCAACGTAAAGCACTTCTGCAACAAGATATCAGGATGACACAACTTGAAAACAAAATCCTCAGCCTTGAACAAAAGTTAACAACAACTGGAATGTAAATGAATGGTTCAGAGAACCGACGAGTTGGTAAATTAGACACATATGCAACACTTGGGTATCTTTATTGAGGAAACGTTTCGCCACACAGTGGCTTCATCAGTCCATACAAAGGAGAATCGTGAAGAACAGGAGGAGTATGAGGTGGTCAGTCCTTCAATCTTGAGTCGATGTTGTCAGTCCATCAATCTTGAATAGAATACAACATATGAGCGTAGAGGAAGCTTATATACTGTAGACAGGAGAGGTGCAGCAGTTGTAGGAGGTGTCACATTTGTCCAATGTGGAAGTAGGTCGTGCCCAAGGAATAGGCAAGCGAAGAAATCCCTGTATTAAGATACCAAGATTCTCCTTTGTATGGACTGATGAAGCCACTGTGTGGCGAAACGTTTCCTCAATAAAGATACCCAAGTGTTGCATATGTGTCTAATTTACCAACAACTGGAATGACTGATTTTGGCAAAACCCTCCAAACTCTCATTGATAGCCACACTGAACAGATAACATCTATAAACACAAAGGTTGAGGAAGCAGTAAAGGAGTGGAAGAACAACATGGATAACCAGTTTAATGACTACCTTGCACTACAAGAAGACAAAACCGAGCAAGAAAAGTTATCAGACGCAGTAATAGTGAACAGTCCATTCTTTCCCAGTGATATGACCCAAGCAAACAGTAAAGACATTACTTTACAGATCATCAAAGATCAAATAAACGTTAATGTACCAGTGACAGATATAAAAGAAGCACGATTACTAGGCTCCCATGGTAGAAAAAGTGTTATGATTAGATTCACCACACATGACAGGAAAACAGATCTAATTAGATCATCTATTATAGCCAGGAAACAAGTATACATTAATGAGTGTCTGACCAAAAAACGTCAGAACCTCTGGTATAGAATCAGAAAACTTAAGCGAGAGAATAATGATAAAATCCACCAATGTTTCACCCGGGATGGAAAAATTCTAGTGAAGAAAACAAGTGTAGATAAGTTGTATACTATCACAAATGAGAATGAACTATCAAGATTCCTTAGATATGCAAATATTACAGAGACTGTCTAAACACAATGCCCAAAACCAAACCCCTACGTATAGTGTAGTGTATGTTTTGCCCATCTACCTCATTTAAGTATTTGTCTATCCTTTGATGAATAATTTTGACAAATAGTTTTATTTTTATTTTTAAATACATACAGTTTTTACTTGTGCCCATTTTTCAACCCACATTCCTATATATTTTTATCAGCTTAATTGCTTAGAATTTATAATTACCATTGATCACCTTATTTGCTAAAAATTGCACTTACCTTTATCCTTTTCTCCAACATCACTTCTTTATAGTATTGATCACCTTAACTGCCTAAAATTTTATTTCAAGCTATTTTTTAATATTAATAAATTTTACTTTTGTACACTTTTGTAAACTTTAGCTCTTATTTCTCCTTTAATAGTTAGCTTTCATTTTCTTTATATTGTCTTTAATAAATTCTATAATCACAACTAGTGCAATACTAAATCTTAATATTTGTTCCATTATAACTTAATATTAATCATAGTAATTTTCCAACCAGTTCTATTAGCTAGTTAAATAATAAATCAATTACATTGTAAATATATATCCTAAATCTCTGTGACTTCTGTTCAAAAGTGTGTTAATCCAATAGCTAGTAAAATCAATTGATCAGATATCATATTTTTAAGTTTAGCATTATTCATTGTTCTTAAATCTTTTTAGAATCTTACTCAAATATAAACTTTTGTTTAATTAATTAACTAACTCAGGTGCTATAGTTTTAGATTCTTATTAGCTGTAAATTGACTACCTTAGCTCATTTTTCATTTTTGTAAACATATCCAACGTACTAACTTAGTGCCAAGAACTCCTTTTGCATTGTCCTATTCTTAAGTCTACTTACATTGTTCTATTTTTTAAATTTAATTATAGAATCACACTAAATCTTATGATTCCAAACATTGATCCTGATACCAACCTTCTATTAAATGACTTACATGAACCTAACAACAACTGTCATTACTACACACCAGAACAGGCTAAAACACTACTCAAAGCCAACAATAACATAACTATCTTTAATTACAATGTCAGATCTTTAAGCAAACATTTTGATGACCTCACTGCATTATTAAACTCACTACAGGCCAGAATGTCCATCATTGCTCTCACTGAAACCTGGCTAAAGCCTCATACTACAGATATCTATGCCATTCCTGGTTACACAGCCATACACAATTGTAGGCAAGACCAACAAGGAGGTGGCACAGCTATGTTATACTCAGACCAGCTTGAATGTATCAACAATACATGCACAAGAGATGAACATAGAGAATATATAATAGCTACGTTTAAATCCAAATACCTACAAAAACCTCTCACAGTTATAAACATCTATAGATTACCACAGTCAAATATTCAGCAATTTAGTGAAAAATTAGGAAGTATGATTACTGATGCACACATGAACAAAGACCACTTAATCCTGACAGGAGACTTCAATATAAACCTCCTACAAGATCAGGACCCACAAGTAACTGAATTCACAAACACTATGAGCAACTGCTTGCTGCTCCCGACAATAACAAAACCTACAAGAATCTCTGAGACCTGTGCTTCTCTATTAGACCATATCTGGACTAACACCATATCCCCATTAAAATCAGGCATAATCACAGACAATACCACAGACCACTACCCAACCTTTCTCATAACCAACCTCGGAAAATTACCACTAGAGACTACATGGAGTCTACCTGGAGAGAATTCCAGGGTCAACGCCCAAGCGCCCGGTCCGTGTGTATATAATAATGATCTCTCCCGCCTGCGTTCTAGAGAGTACAGGTTTAGGAACTTCAAGCGTTCCCAGTAGTTGAGGTGGTTTATCTACTTATGCGTGCGGTGAAGGTTCTCTGCACATTTTCAAGGTCAGCA
>WNWK01026760.1:0-27021 GCA_009830355.1 Cherax destructor | reverse complement strand
CGTAGAGGAGCCCCAAAAAAACAAAAAACGGAACAAAGGAGCGGTATGGCCCTTCGGCCTGTAATAAGTCAGCTTTAGAAGGACTGGGTAGCAAATGCAACTGCTTTATTTACCGGTCCTTTGTGGGACTGCACCAATGCCTATTGAACTAGCATCATGGTAAAAGTAGAAAGGCTGTAAAAAATCGGGAAACTTCAAAATAGGGGCAGAAGTTATTTTCTTTGAGAGTTTAATGCTCTTTTTTGACGGAAGGTCCAAACAAACGGAGATCTTTTTTAAGCAACTCAGTTAGAGGGCTGCTATTGAAAAAAATTAGCAATGAATGATCTATAAAACCTGCCAAGCCCACAAAGGATCTTACAGCATCAGCGTAAGTAAATTTACTTACTTACGTTTATACATGGTTACAATCATGAACAAATTATAATGCAATGAACAATTCACTAGTCTACACCGTCACAACTGTAATGAGTTCTTGGTGCAAATTTTATTGTTGGGCACACACACACATATACATACACACTTACATATACACATACACACACACACATACACATACAAAGGCGGACAAAGGCTACAAACCTCGGAAAAGGAGAAAGACCTTGGGGTGAGTATAACGCCAAGCATGTCTCCGGAGGCACACATCAACCAGATAACTGAGGCAGCATATGGGCGACTGGCAAACCTAAGATTAGCGTTCCGTTACCTTAACAAGGACTCGTTTAGGACACTGTACACCGTGTATGTCAGGCCCATACTAGAATATGCAGCACCAGTCTGGAACCCACACCTGGTCAAGCACGTAAAGAAACTAGAGAAAGTGCAAAGGTTTGCGACAAGGTTAGTTCCACAACTCAGGGGTCTGTCCTATGAAGAAAGGCTGAGGGAAATAGGACTAACAATACTGGAGGAAAGAAGGGTCAGAGGAGACATGATAATGACATACAAAATACTGCGGGGAATCGACAAGGTAGACAGTGACAGGATGTTCCAGAGAGGGAACACAGAAACAAGGGGACACAACTGGAAGCTGAAGACTCAGATGAGTCAAAGGGATGTTAGGAAGCATTTCTTCAGCCACAGAGTAGTCAGGAAGTGGAATAGTCTAGAGAAAGACATAGTGGAGGCAGGAACCATACACAGTTTTAAGACGAGGTATGATAAAGCTCATGGAGCAGGGAGAGCAGATACCCAGTAGCGGGCAGTGCAGAGGCGGGGCCAGGAGCTGAGTCTCGACCCCTGAAACCACAATTAGGTGAGTACAATTAGGTGAGTATATAGCGTTCCAATACCTCACAAAGGAATCATTCAAGACTCTGCACACCGTGTACGTCAGGCCCATACTGGAGTATGCAGCACCAGTTTGGAACCCTAAGTATTTCTTTTCCTATGCAAAATCAAAGTCGAGAACAACAACCAGTATTGGGCCCCTACTTAAACCGGATGGGTCCTACACAGATGACAGCAAGGAATTGAGTGAGTTACTTAAATCCCAGTATGATTCAGTCTTTAGCGAGCCACTAACCAGACTGAAAATCGAAAACCTAAATGATTTTTTGAGAGTGCCACAGAACTTGACAGACGCATGCCTTTCTGACATCATCACGACGCCAAATGACTTCGAAAAGGCAATAAATGACATGCCCATGCACCCGCTCCAGGCCCAGACTCATGGAACTCCGTGTTCATCAAGAACTGCAAGAAGCCCTATCACATGCTTTAACATCCTATGGAGAGGGAGCATGGACACTGGGATCGTCCCGCAGCTACTAAAAACAACAGACATAGCCCCGCTCCACAAAGGGGGCAGTAAAGCAATAGCAAAGAACTACAGACCAATTGCGCTAACGTCCCATATCATAAAAATCTTTGAAAGGGTTCTAAGAAGCAAGATCGCCACCCATCTTGATACCCATCAATTGCACAACCCAGGACAGCATGGGTTTAGAGCAGGCCGCTCCTGTCTGTCCCAACTACTGGACCACTACGACAAGGTCCTGGATGCTCTAGAAGATAAACAGAATGCAGATGTTATATACACAGATTTTGCAAAAGCTTTTGACAAGTGTGACCATGGTGTAATAGCATACAAAATGCGTGATAAAGGCATAACAGGAAAAGTTGGTAGATGGATCTATAATTTCCTAACACGTAGAACACAAAGAGTAGTAGTTAACAGAGTAAAGTCTGAGGCAGCTACTGTGAAAAGCTCTGTTCCACAAGGCACAGTACTTGCTCCCATCCTATTCCTCATCCTCATATCAGACATTGACAGGGATATAAGCCACAGTGCTGTGTCTTCCTTTGCAGATGACACCCGAATCTGTATGACAGTGTCCACCGTTGAAGACACTGTAAGACTCCAAGCAGACATAAACCAAATCTTTAAATGGGCTGCAGAAAACAATATGAAGTTCAATGATGAGAAATTTCAATTATTCAGATACGGAAAACGTGAAGAAATTAAAATCTCATCGGAGTACAAAACAAATTCCAACCACACAATAGAGCGAAAAACTAATGTCATAGACCTGGGAGTGATCATGTCAGAGGATCTCACCTTCAAGGACCATAACAATGTAGCAATTGCATCTGCTCGAAAAATGACAGGATGGATAATGAGAACCTTCAAAACCAGGGATGCCAAGCCCATGTTGACACTTTACAGATCGCTTGTTCTATCTAGGCTGGAATATTGCTGCACACTAACTGCACCTTTCAAGGCGGGTGAAATTGCTGACCTTGAAAATGTGCAGAGAACCTTCACCGCACGCATAAGTGCGATAAACCACCTTAACTACTGGGAACGCTTGAAGTTCCTAAACCTGTACTCTCTAGAACGCAGGCGGAAAAGATACATTATTATATTCACAGGGAAAATTCTCGAGGGCTTAGTACCAAACTTGCACACAAAAATCACTCCGTACGAAAGCAAAAGACTCGACAGGCGATGTAACATCCCCCCAATGAAGAGCAGGGGTGCCACTAGCACGTTGAGGGACAACACAATAAGTGTGAGGGGCCCAAGATTGTTCAACTGCCTCCCAGCATACATCAGGGGGATTACCAACAAGCCCCTGGCTGTCTTCAAGCAGGCACTGGACAGGCACCTCAAGTCGGTACCTGATCAGCCGGGCTGTGGTTCGTACGTTGTACTGCGTGCGGCCAGCAGTAACAGCCTGGTTGATCAGGCTCTGGTCCAACATGAGGCCTGGTCACAGACCGGGCCGCGGGGGCGTTGACCCTTGGAATTCTCTCCAGGTAGACTCCAGATAGACCTGGTCAAGCATGTCAAGAAATTAGAGAAAGTGCAAAGGTTTGCAACCAGACTAGTCCCAGAGCTAAGGGGATTGTCCTACGAAGAAAGGTTAAGGGAAATCGGCCTGACGACACTAGAGGACAGGAGGGTTAGGGGAGACATGATAACGACATATAAAATACTGCGAGGAATAGATGAGGTGGACAGAGACAAGATGTTCCAGAGAGGGGACACAGAAACAAGGGGTCACAATTGGAAGTTGAAGACTCCTATGAGTCAAAGATATGTTAGGAAGTATTTGTTCAGTCATAGAGTTGTCAGGAAGTGGAATAGCTTAGAAAGCGACATAGTGGAGGCAGGAACCATACATAGTTTTAAGACGAGGTTTGATAAAGCTCATGGAGCAGGGAGAGAGAGGACCTAGTAGCAATCAGTGAAGAGGCGGGGCCAGGAGCTATGAATCGACCCCTGCAACCATAAATAGGTGAGTACAAATAGGTGAGTACCACTCACCGTCTCACTCTTTCTGCTGTGTTTCTGAATTCCTTGTGAATTCTTGCCAGAGCTGTGTATCTGAGTGCCCCAGGTCACTTTAAGTCAGGTAAGGTGTGACCCAGATATGTGGGTTACCAACCCAGACCTTCCAAGCCATGCTGTGGTCTGCCGCTCGTATCAACCCATGACGTCACCACGATGCTGCCCGACTCCACTGACGTCACCTCGCGACGTCACCTACGACGTCTGCCTGACGTCACTCGCGATGTCACCCCTGACATCCCTAACGTCATGACTCCAGGACGTCACCTCGCGACGTCTCCTGACGTCACCTCGTGATGTCACCAAATGATATCACCTCACATCGTCAGCCTGACATCACCACATGATGTCACGAGTGCTGTACCTTCACAGTTAGCAAATTGTTGTGTTATTTTCGAGAAGTTTGAGAGAAGATATATGTCAGTGTTCTCACATGTTCTTGTATAGCTTAATGTCGATTTTGATAGTAAGCCTTGTTGTACCACATGTGCAGCATGTGTGTGCAGTTTTCTCATGTGTTCTGTGTAGCATCTCATGTTACTTTGTAACCCAGTGTGACCCTACGCCCCACGCGCTTGACAGCTGACATTAGTTAGTTCAGGCATCAGTTACGAGCGTCCGAGCCCCTTGTACACAAAGCTTTTTATGTTCGCTGCTTGTGATGCCCTGCTGAATCGTACGACGATTCCCCCATCTAGACCTGTTCCACTTCACCTTCTGACCATCAGAGTACAGTTATATGTAGACGACTAGTCTTGGGACTCTTAGACCATCCTCTGCTGTAACTTCAACTATCTAGAGAATGACACTCGTCAAGCCGCAGTTAAGAGTTTAGTTAAGAGTTGTTATGAAAGCTTAACCTAGCAATGCCCTGTACACCTCAGTAAACAGTTACAGGACTTAAGCCAGCCTCTAGTGCAAATCACAAATTAAAATGAGTCAAATACAATAAAATTCACACAGTAAAATATGTAGTCTTTGCAAATTAAATTCACTTGGTTAACACAAAATAAATTCAGTAATTCAACTTATAAACAGTAAATGAATAATGTTGTGTTCAGCTTGTTTAATTGGGTAGTTAGTTGGAGAAGGTAAATCCTAGCCTAACTTTATATAATTGTTGAAATTAGTGTGCAATTCAAGGTAAGTGTTAACTAGGTTAAATCTGACCTAGCTGTTATAACTGTTATAAATATTGCAGAAGCCTAACCTAACTGTGGCTGCCTTGCAAATTAACTGTAAGTAATTAAATATACAAGTTTCCTACCCTGGCTTACTTGTAATCACTCTAAATAATAAACTTCTGAGTAGTTAGCTTAACCTAGCCTGTGTAAGTCTTTGGGCCTAGGTGTGCTAACTTAACCTAACTTTGATAATGCCTGGTACATTAACGGTTGCCTAGCTAATTAAGACTAATCTGTCTACTTAACCTAACTATTCCACATTCAGTTCGAAGGACCATACATAAATTTGTCTTTAGACTGCCTCCTTGTAACCTGCCCTCTGGCAAGCACTGTTGACACCGACACTCTGAGATGCTTCTCTCAGACTTACAAGTCGCTTATGGAACAGAATTTCTAGCTGACTGCAGTCGAAAGACTTCCCCACCTACATGCACAACTAAAAAAGGGTTTAACTTACTTGATGGAGTAGAAATGTCTCCTAGTCTTCCATTCTCCTTAAGCTATAACCCCCTCCAAACACCATGTGTAGAGAATGACCCTTAATCTGCAAGAATTCAAGTGGTATTAGTGTTTTGCCCTAAACTCAGAGATCCCAAACTCAAAGGGGGTTATCCTCTAATCAATATCTAAGCAGTATGGGACACTAGCTTCCAGACTTAAACTTAAGAGATGACGCTGGTACATACCAATATATTAGCGACCATCTGCTTGAGACCCACAGATAAACTCACTAACGTTTCCCACAGAAAACTGGCCAGATACTGAGAGAAAGGAAGTTATAATCTTACTGTAATGGGTCTGGAAGGAGAAAGATATCCACAGTACTTTGGGATGTCTCCTCCGAGTCCCAAGGACAGATGTTGGAAGTTACGTGGGGAATGCTGCCCTGGTCGCAGCACTTGTTCACTCGTTGAAGTCTGGTCTGAGAAGAATAAACTAGCATCTCTCCCACAAGGTCAAGTGTGGGGCTAACGTAATCTAATGTTCCCTTATTCGGCCTTAAAACTACCTATATTAAGGTGCTAGAGCTACATTATTAATATCTAAAGTTGCCTTAATAATCTTAATTTTAGTTACTAACTGTACAAACTTACCTAGGCCTTCCTAAGAGAGTAAATCTATCAATTAACATGTGAAATCTCTCTACCTCCACTAACTACTGTGTTTGTTTTTGTTGGGTGTGTTGGTTCATGAACTCAGAGGACCTATCCGTGGTACGTTTAAGGCTCCATACGGCTCACATACCCTGTGGAACTTGAGCGACTCAAAAAAGTTTCACACCAAAGATAGAAACGAGACAGTGTAATAAAGTAACCCCTTCCCTGATTAAATTGGTCACATGTGGTGAATAAATTTTTAGTGATGAGCTTCAGAAATTTTCATTATTATTATTATTAATATTGTGATCATTACTTTTTATGTAGATGATGCTGTAGAACATTTCCACTTCATTCCCACCCTCGCACTCTGCTGTTCTGTTGTTGTATGTTCCAATATGTTTTCACTACAATTTTTGTTTATCTGTAATACAGTGCATAACATTAATTTTTTTGTCTGATTATTTTTATAGTATTAATTTTTTTTTTTTTTTATTAACACATCGGCCGATTCCCACCAAGAGAGGGTGGCCCGAAAAAGAAAAACTTTCATCATCATTCACTCCATCACTGTCTCTGCCAGAGGGGTGCTTTACACTACAGTTATAAAACTGCAACATTAACACCCCTCCTTCAGAGTGCAGACACTGTACTTCCCATTTCCAGGACTCAAGTCCACCCTGCCGGTTTCCCTGAATCCCTTCATAAATGTTACTTTGCTCACACTCCAACAGCACATCAAGTATTAAAAACCATTTGTCTCCATTCACTCCTATCAAATACGCACACGCATGCTTGCTGGAAATCCAAGCCCCTCGCACACAAAACCTCTTTTACCCCCTCCCTCCAACCTTTCCTAGGCCGACCACTACCATGCCTTCCCTCCACTACAGATTTATACATTCTCGAGGTCATTCTGTTTTGTTCTATTCTCTCTACATGTCCGAACCACCTCAACAACCCCTCCTCAGCCCTCTGGATAATAGTTTTGGTAATCCCGCACCTCCTCCTAATTTCTAAACTCCGAATTCTCTGTATTATATTCACACCACACATTGACCTCAGACATGACATCTCCACTACCTCCAGCCTTCTCCTCGTTGCAACATTCATCACCCATGCTTCACACCCATATAAAAGTGTTGGTATAACTATACTCTCATACATTCCCCTCTTAACTTCCATGGACAAAGTTCTTTGTCTCCACAGACTCCGAAGTGCACCACTCACCCTTTTCCCCTCATAAATTCTATGATTCATCTCATCTTTCATAGACCCATCTGCTGAAATGTCCACTCCCAAATATCTGAATACATTCACCTCCTCCATACTCTCTCCCTCCAATCTGATATCCAATCTTTCGTCACCTAATCTTTTTGTTATCCTCATCACCTTACTCTTTCCTATATTCACTTTCAATTTTCTTCTTTTACATACCTTACCAAATTCATCCACCAACCTCTGCAACTTCTCTTCAGAATCTCCCAAAAGCACAGTGTCATCAGTAAAAGCAACTGTGACAACTCCCACTTTGTATTTGATTCATTGTCTTTAACCCCAAACCTCTTGCCAAGACCCTCGCATTCACTTCTCTTACAACCCCATCTATAAATATATTGAACAACCACGGTGACATCACACATCCCTGTCTAAGGCCTACTTTTACCGAGAAATAATCTCCCTCTCTCCTACACACTCTAACCGGAGCCTCACTATCCTCATAAAAGCTCTTCACTGCTTTCAGTAACCTACCTCCTATTCCATACACCTGCAACATCTGCCACATTGCCCCCTATCCACCCTATCATACGCCTTTTCCAAATCCATAAATGCCACAAAAACCTCTTTACCCTTATAATTAAATAATTATTTTGAGTAGAAATAAGGTTTATATAGAGACAAGTTGACCTTCTTGTGTAGAAATTTGTAAAGAGTTTGTGTACATGAGAGGGAGTTCTATTCAAAACAAGGAAGGGAAAACGAGGAATGGTTCCCATAACCACTCTCACACCTTTGTCAGCTTAAGAAGCTTTTTTCAACGTCTCAAACTGATTATACTGCTGCTAACAAGTGAGTTCATAACCTGTGTTGAGGGAGATAAGTAGTGAAGCTCAAATATTGTTAAAATGCAGTCTTTTTGTGTTATATCCATTGGAGGAACAAGCTTCCAGCCAGCATATCTTGTATCACTCTAAGAAAGGTCTATTAACTGTGTATACCTTGTAACTTGCCTTATTATGATAGCTAAATGATACCTGTATATTGTATGATTAGAGTAAATTGTAAGAATAATGATAATTTAAGGTGTAATGACTGTTATTTTTTACCCATGTGACCTACCCTAATACTTCTTATTTCTAACCTATAACTTTCCTAACCTATCTTGTATGGTAATAATATTTTATTAAATATCTACTACTTATGTTTAACTATGTTTATTTTCTGTAATTTGCCTGTCATATGTAACTTAACTTAACCTAGCTTACCTGTGTTTTTGCTACCTTGTACCACTATTTTATCTTCCTCTATCTTAATTCATACTACCTGGAGAGAATTCCAGGGTCAATGCCCCCGCGGCCAGGTCCGTCACCAGGCCTCCTGTTGGACCAGAGCCTGATCAACCAGGCTGTTACTGCTGGCCACACGCAGTCCAACGTACGAACCACAGCCCGAAGAGATTTTAATTTCTTCACGTTTTCCGTATCTGAGTAATTGAAATTTCTCATCATTGAACTTCATATTGTTTTCTGCAGCCCATTTAAAGATTTGGTTTATGTCTGCTTGGAGTCTTGCAGTGTCTTCAACGGTGGACACTGGCATACAGATTCGGGTGTCATCTGCAAAGGAAGACACAGCACTGTGGCATATATCCCTGTCAATATCTGATATGAGGATGAGGAATAAGATGGGAGCAAGTACTGTGCCTTGTAGAACAGAGCTTTTCACAGTAGCTGCCTCAGACTTTACTCTGTTGACTACTACTCTTTGTGTTCTACATGTTAGGAAATTATAGATCCATCTACCAACTTTTCCTGTTATTCCTTTATCACGCATTTTGTGTGCTATTACACCATGTTCACACTTGTCAAAGGCTTTTGCAAAATCTGTGTATATAACATCTGCATTCTGTTTATCTTCTAGAGCATCCAGGACCTTGTCATAGTGGTCCAGTAGTTGGGACAGACAGGAGCGGCCTGCTCTAAACCCATGCTGTGCAGGGATTGGCTGCGCAATATGATGGTCATAAAGGAACCGCAAAATTTAAAAGTAGCTGTGCTTATGAGGTTAGGAGGTGGGGTGGGGGTGCTGGAGGAAGAGGCTATATATCCAGTTTATGACTGGAAAGGAATTTGGGGGTTCGGGAATTACGTTTATCGGGAAGGGATCGTGAGCTGATGTATAGGTTTCTACATGGGGCGGTTGCAGCAAGGGAGATTTTATTTCGAATGGGATGTGTGAAAGTTTGGGGGTTGCGAGAGGTGTGGCAAACCGGAGACCGTCTTGCATGCCATATATTTTTGTGAGGCATTGGAAGGGGTAAGGTGGTGGATGGGATGGGTTTTGAGGAAATTGGGGGGAGGGGGAGTACCTTTGTTAAGGGCAATTTTCTTGGGTTTGCAGGGTGTGTGTCATAGGAACAAAAAGGGTTTAATGTACTGCATGGTGGATTTTGTTTGTGTGTCATGGAAATTGAGAGGTGGGCATTCGGGAAAGAATAAAGGCAGTGGCGGCTCATATATATCGAACCAAGTGTCGGAATCGTTTGCTATATGGGAAGGGTTGGGATTCTGCATTTTCGGAGGATTACAGATCATTAAGTGTCAAGGGGCTATTGAGAGGTTTGGAGGGGTTTGAGTGGGCTTGACCTGTAGGGTTGGGGTCTAGGAGAAAGGGATGTTGTTTGTTTATAGGAGATAGGGACGTGTAATTGGAGAACGGGGAGAGGGAATGTGGGGGGGTATTATTTTCTTTGGGTGACAGTTGACATTCTATGCTGTGACAAGTGACGTTAGGGTTTTGGGTAGTGGATGAGATGTATGAAGGGGTGGAACGGATGTTGGTGAAGTTGGTAAGGGAGGGGGAGTCAGGGGTTGTACATGGGTTTGGCTGGTCCTCTGAAGCCGGGGGAGGGAGGGAGTGTGTTTGGGTTGTAACTGTTGTGAATGTGTTGGGGGTTGGTTTGTACTTACCAGTAGATGGTAAAGGTAACTGAAAAATGTTGCGGTTACCGTGGATTTCGATTTGTAATTTACTTTTGAATATACTCTGTGGCAGGTTGATGGTATTCTGATAGGACATTAGGTATGCACCACACTTGTTGTAGGAGGTCATGAATTTACACATGTATAAGTGTAGTTAGTATTAATGCAACTTATAAAGTTAAAAGTAATAGATGTTAAATGTGTTTGTATTCATTTTTACATAATTGTGTGTATAGTTGTTTGTTGTGGATATGAAAGCAAATATTTGAGGTTAGGTGTGAAGTTATTAGGATACTTTTGTTAAATGTAACCTCATGCACATAGAGCTTACAGTTTATAAGGTTAATGCAAATTGTTAGGTTGGGAGGGGGGTTCCTTATTGGGAATTTGTGGCATATGTAGGATGCATGTCCTTAATGCTTTGTAAGAATGATTCATATCTGTTTATGGTAAAAAATATTACTAGGAATTTATATCAGTGTCAGGTCTCGGCACTGGGTGTACCTTTTGTTGTATGTTAATTTTATCACCTTGCACGAAGTTTGTATTGAGCTGTTGTTTGTGACATAGCGTTTATTTCCATTGATGTTGGAAAGGTTACTCACTGTTAATGTTCTTTGCGTTTATACACATTTGATTGTTTTGAGTTTGTATATATATTAAATGTACCGAAAAACTAATAAAATGTAAAAAAAAAATTGGTGTCAATTGCTGGCTGGACAAATACTGTAAGGAAAATGCAGTAACATTCATTGACAACTGGGACCTCTTCTATGGCAGAAATGACATGTATGCCAGGGATGGTGTTCACTTATCTAGGTCTGGGGTGGAGGCACTGGCAACTGCAGTGGAGGGAGCTGTTAGGGCTTTAAACTAGAAAAAGTTAGTGGTATGGGTTATGGGGAAAAACAGTGAAGTACCAGTGTAGCAATGTTATGAATTCTAGGGGAACTAGTAATAGGCAGAATAAGGTGGATACTGGAACTGGAAAGCCTGTGGCACTAGATGACAAGGACAGTAATAGGTATATTGGAAAAACAGAAATGAGCAGGAAGAGTAAAGAGAGAGGGTCTTTAAATATATATTATAGTAAATGTCGTAGTTCTAGGAATAAGATGGATAAGTTAAGATTAGTTGCTAGTGCAGGTAACATTGATGTATTTGCCATAACCGAGATGTGGTTAAATTCGGGACATGCCTACTGAATGTCACAATCAGGGTTTTAAATTGTTCAAAGTAGATAGAAGTATCGGCAAGGGGGGTGGGGTGGCTCTGTATGTCCGAGATCACTTGAACTGTTGCATAAAACGGGTATAAAATCTGAAATAACACAGAGTCTGTCTGGATAGAAGTTTCAGAGGAGCATGAAAAATGATTTTAGGAGTGACATACTGTCCCCCAAACTCAGATAAGGAACAAGAGAAACTACTATGGGAGGAAATTTTAAGGCACAAGGCACGATAACATAGTAATGAGATAAAGACACATGTGCAGCATCTGGGTATCTTTATTGTAAATGTTTCGCCATCCAGTGGCTTTATCAATACAAATTCTAGAACATTATGAAGACAGTAGAACTATAAAAGATGAGGTAATCAGTCTCTCGGCCTTGGAGTGGTGTGAACAGCACCGAAGTCGTTGAATTTCTGTTCACACCAACTCCAAGGCTGAGGGACTGATTACCTCATCTTTGTATATAGTTCTACTGTCTTCAAATTATGTCCTAGAATTTGATTGATAAAGCCACTGGATGGAAAACGTTTACAATAAAGATACCCAAATGTTGCACATGCGTCTATCTCATATTGTCGGTATTGTATACCATTCTTGTACAACATAGTAATTCTAGGGGACTTTAACTTTAGTCAGATTGATTGGAATTTCTTGACTGGGAATATAGAATCTAACGACTTTTTAAAAGTATGCAGAGAGGGTGTAGTAGGTAAGTTTGGGGTGCCAGGTGTAAATGATAATGGGAGCCCTTTGATTGAACTTTGTATAGAAAGGGGTTTAGTTATAGGTAATACATATTTTAAGAAAAAGAGGATAAATAAGTATAAAAAGATATGATGTAGGGCGTAATGACAGTAGTTTGTTGGACTATGTATTGGTAGATAAAAGACTGTTGAGTAGACTTCAGGATGTACATGTTTATAGAGGGGCTACAGATATATCAGATCACTTTTTAGTTATAGCTACAGTGGGAGTAAAAGGTAGATGGGATACAAGGAAAATAGAATCAGTAAGTAAAAGAGAGGTGAAGGTTTATAAACTAAAGAGGAGGCAGTTAGGGTAAGATATAAACAACTATTGGAGGATAGATGGGCCAGTGAGAGTGTAGGCAATGGGGTCGAAAATGTATGGGGTAGATTTAAAAATGTAGTGTTAGAGTGTTCAGCAGAAGCTCAGGGTTACAGGCGAGTGGGTGCGGAGGAAGAGGAGCGATTGGTGGAATGATGATGTAAAGAGAGTAGTAAGGGAGAAAAGTTAGCATATGAGAGGTTTTTACAAAGAGAAGTGATGCAAGGAGGAAGAGTATATGGAGAGAAAAAGAGAGGTTAAAAGAGTGGTGAAGCAATGTAAAAGAGAGCAGATGAGAGAGTGGGTGAGATGTTATCAGCAAATTTGTTGAAAATAAGAAAAAGTTTTGGAATGAGATTAATAAGTTGAGGAAGCCTAGAGAACAAATGGATTTGACAGTTAAAAATAGGAGAGGAGAGTTATTAAATGGAGAGTTAGAGGTATCGGAAGATGGAGAGAATATTTTGAGGATTTGTTAAATGTTGATGAAGACAGGAAGCTGTGATTTCGTGTGTAGGGCAAGGAGGAATAACATCTTGTAGGAGTGTGGAAGAGCCAGTTGTGGGTGTAGGGAAGTTCGTGAGGCAGTGGGTAGAATGAAAGGGGGTAAGGCAGCTGGGATTGATGGGATAAAGATAGAAATGTTAAAAGCAGGTGGGGATATAATTTGGAGTGGTTGGTGCTATTATTTAATAAATGTATGGAAGAGGGTAAGGTACCTAGGGATTGGCAGAGAGCGTGTATTGTTCCTTTGTATAAAGGCAAAGGGGACAAAAGAGAGTGCAAAAATTATAGGGAATAAGTCTGTTGAGTGTACCTGGTAAAGTGTATGGTAGAGTTATTATTGAAAGAATTAAGAGTAAAACAGAAAGCAGGATAACAGATGAACAAGGGGCTTTAGGAAAGGTAGGGGTGTGTAGACCAAGTGTTTACAGTGAAACATATAGGTGAACAGTTTTTGGATAAGGGAAAGATGTTTTTGTGGCATTTATGGATTTGGGAAAAGTGCTATGATAGGGTAGATAGGGGGCAATGTGGCAGATGTTGCAGGTGTATGGAATAGGAGGAAGGTTACTGAAAGCAGTGAGGAGTTTTTATGAGGATAGTGAGGCTCAGGTTAGAGTGTGTAGGAGGGAAGGGACATTTCCAGTAAAAGTGGGCCTTAGACAAGGATGTGTGATGTCACCGTGGTTGTTCAATATATTTATAGATGGGGTTGTAAGAGAAGTGAATGCGAGGGTCTTGGCAAGAGGTGTTGGGCTAAAAGATAAAGAAGCAAATACAAAGTGGGAGTTGTCACAGTTGCTTTTTGCTGATGACACTGTGCTTTTGGGAGATTCTGAAGAGAAGCTGCAGAGGTTGGTGGATGAATTTGGTAGGTGTGTAAAAGAAGAAAATTGAAAGTGAATATAGGAAAGAGTAAGGTGATGAGGATAACAAAAAGAATAGGTGACGAAAGATTGGATATCAGATTGGAGGGAGAGAGTATGGAGGAGGTGAATGTATTCAGATATTTGGGAGTGGACATGTCGGCGGATGGATCTATGAAGGATGAGGTGAATCATAGAATTGATGAGGGGAAAAGGGTGAGTGGAGCACTTCGGAGTCTGTGGAGACAAAGAACCTTGTCTATGGAAGTAAAGAGGGGAATGTATGAGAGTATAGTTATACCAACGCTCTTATATGGGTGTGAAGCATGGGTGATGAATGTTGCAACGAGGAGAAGGCTGGAGGCAGTGGAGATGTCATGTCTGAGGTCAATGTGTGGTGTGAATATAATGCAGAGAATTCGGAGTTTGGAAATTAGGAGGAGGTGCGGGATTACCAAAACGATTGTCCAGAGCTGAGGAGGGGTTGTTGAGGTGGTTTGGACATGTAGAGAGAATGGAACGAGACAGAGTGACTTCGAGAGTGAATAAATCTGTAGTGGAGGGAAGTCGGGGTAGGGTCGGCCTAGGAAAGGTTGGAGGGAGGGGGAAAGGAAGTTTTGTGTGCGAGGGGCTTAGACTTCCGCAAGCAGTGTGAGCGTATTTTATAGAGTGAATGGAGGCATATGGTTTTTAATACTTGACGGGTGTTGGAGTGTGAGCAAAGTAACATTTATGAAGGGATTCAGGAAACCGGCAGGCCGGATTTGAGTTCTGGAGATGGGAAGCACAGTGCCGGCACTCTGAAGGAGGGGGGTTAATGTTGCAGTTTTATAACTGTAGTGTAAGCACCCTTCTGGCAAGACAGTGATGGAGTGAATGATGATGAAAGTTTTTTTTTTCGGGCCACCCTGCCTTGGTGGGAATCGGCAGATGTGTTTAATAAATAAAAAATTCAGGATTGTTTTTTGAAACAGTTTGTGACAGAACCTACAAGGGAATAACCTACTAGACTTGGTTCTGGCAAACAAGGAAACCCTTGTAAACAATTTAGAAATTACAGAGGAACTCGGCACAAGCGACCACAAATCAATTACCTTTAGCATTGAGTGGATGTATAACAGTAGGGATAATTCAGTAACGGTCCCAGATTTTCGCTTAGCAGATTACAATGGGCTTAGAGAATACTTATCATCTGTGGACTGAGGTAACGAAGAGAGCTATCAATATGACAGCTTTCTTAACACTGTACAGGCTGCCCAAAAAACATTTATCCCATATAAAGAAACTAGATCAAGTAGAAATGACCCAAAATGGATGAATAATAGCCTCAAATATCTTTTAGGGCAGAAGAAAGGAATTTATAGGTGCATAAAAAGAGGTGAGGGTCATCTTATAATTCAGTATACTGACATTAAGAGGGACGTTAAGAAGGAGATAAGAAAAGCTAAATGGGACTATGAAATTAAAGTTGCTAGGGATTCAAAAACTAACCCAAAAAGTTTTTTCCTGGTTTATAGAACAAAAGTTAAAGATAAGATAGGTCCTCTTAAAAATAACTCTGGGCATCTTACTGACAGGGAGAATGATATGTGCACTATTTTTAATAATTATTTTCTCTCGGTTTTCACACAGGAAGACACTAATAATATCCCAGTAATTGATTGTTATAGTGGTCCTGAAGAAAATAAATTATGTAATATCACAGTCACTAGCAAAATGGTTATGAAACAAGTAGACAGACTGAAACTAAATAAATCGCCGGGTCCTGATGAACTATTTGCAAGGGTTATTAAGGAATGCATAATGGAACTCTGTGAACCATTAACTAACATTTTTAATTTATCTCTTCAAACAGGTGTAGTGTCTGATATGTGGAAGATGGCCAATGTAATTACTATTTTTAAAGAAGGGGACAAGTCGTTACTGTCAAATTACCGCCCAATAAGCCTAACCTCAATTGTTGGTAAATTACTAGAGTCAATTATAGCTGATATCATAAGAAGCCATCTTGATAAGCATAATTTGATTAATGATACTCAGCTTGGATTCACTAGGGGCCGTTCCTGTCTAACTAATATATTAACCTTCTTCAATAAAGCTTTCGAAGCTGTTTATCATGATAAAGAATTCGATATTATTTATTTAGATTTTAGTAAGGCTTTTGATAGAGTACCACATAAGAGACTGTTAAAGAAAGTGGCAGCTCATGACATTGGGGGAAAAGTGTTGTCATGGATCGAGTCATGGCTCACCAATAGGAAGCAGTGTGTGCATAAATGGGGTTAAATCCGAGTGGGGATCTGTAACAAGTGGCATTCCACAGGCCCGTTGTTGTTTATAATATATATCAATGACCTTGACGAGGGAATTACTAGTGATATGAGCAAATTCACGGACGACACGAATATAGGTAGGATAATTGGTTCAAACGTAGATGTCATGGAGCTTCAGGAGTATTTAGACAAACTTAATTCGTGGTCAGAAAAGTGGCAGATGCGGTTCAATGTAAATAAATGCAAGGTTCTGAAGCTAGGAAATGTCCATAACCCAAGCACTTATAAGTTAAATAATGTAGAACTTAGCCATACAGATTGCGAAAAGGACTTGGGGGTTATGGTAAGCAGCAACCTTAAACCAAGAGAGCAATGAATAAGCGTACGTAATAAGGCAAATAGATTACTGGGATTTATATCAAGATGTGTAAGCAACAGAAGTCCAGCGGTTATACTACAGCTTTATACATCATTAGTAAGACCTCACCTAGATTACACAGCTCGGTTCTGGTCTCCATTTTACAGAATGGATATAAATTCGTTAGAAAACATTCAGCGTAGAATGACAAAGTTAATTCATAGCATTAGAAATCTTCTGTATGAAGATTGAAGTCCCTTAAATTACATTCACTTGTAAGACGAAGAATGAGGGAAGACATGATCGAAGTGTATAAGTGGAAGAGGATGAATGGTTCAGAGAACCGACAAGTTGATAAATTAGACACATATGCAACACTTGGGTATCTTTATTGAGGAAACGTTTCGCCACACAGTGCTTCATCAGTCCAATACAAAGTAGTAAGGAGAGGAGGAGTTTGAGGTAATCAGTCCCTCAGCCTAGAGTCGATGTGTTCAGTCCATCAATCTTGTAGTAAGTATAGCATAGGGCAAAAGTAGTTTTAAAACTGTAGAAAAGGAGGTAAACAGGAGGAGGCGGGCTCATAGTGGTACCATCCACTAGTCGATGTAGGTCTTCGTCCAAAGGTTGGACAAGTGTTGAAGAATTCGTTTGTATCAAGATCCCAAGATGTTGCTGTGTCAGACAGGTTGTAGATGAATGGTTCAGAGAACCGGGGAAGAACAAAATGCACCAAGGCATAAGCGTAATCCCTGGTGATGGATGGGATTAAGGATGGAATATAGGGTTGAATGCAGGCGAAGGAGAGTTCTACGATCAGGCCCCCATGAAAATGTGAGAGGGTTTTAGGGGGTTCAGCCGGTTTGGGCAAGTTGCCTTCAGAGAGGTAATTTAGGTTTCTAGGACAACATGGTCAAACAGAGGCCGAGAAACCGACTGTATCACGTTCTTGAATACGTGAGCCATAGGTACAATGGATGATCAGAGACCACTGAACGTCTAGTAAACGTAATTTGAAGAGTTTTGCCACTAGAAAACTGCAATGAGGTGACAGTCAACACCCCACAAGCTATATCAAAGTCATCCACATAAAGCGATGACCAAATATTTGATGGGAGAACAGATGCCAGATTATTTATAGCAAGCAAGAAAGGTTGTGCTCAGCACACAACCCTGGGGGACACCTTCAGCTTGACAAATTCCGGGAAAGCTCATTACCAACCCGGACACGGAAATGTCTTTCAGTTAAGAAGGCCTTAAGGAAAAATGGTAGATTGCCTCGGAGGCTAAGGAGTGGGCCTGGGCCAAGATATACCTCCAAGTTGTGTCATGCTTCAAAGGTCGAAAAAGATGCCGATAACCGAGTGGTTATTATCAAAGGCATTTCGAATATACGTATCCAAGTGCAGAAAGGGGTCAATTGCAGAACGGCCCCACGAAAGCCATATTGACTAGTGGAGAGACTATTGCGTCTCTAAATACCACATCAAACGTCTATTAACTAGACATTCCATCACCTTGCAAACTGCACTGGTAAGAGCGATGGGACGGTAGTGGAGGTATCATGTCCCGTAGTACCCAATTTGCGAAAAGGAGAACAATAGCAGACTTCCACAGCTGGGGAATAACTCCTTGAGACCATTTAAGATTAAAGAGTTGTAAGAGGACAGTAAGAGCAGACTGATGTAAATGCTGTAGCATACGAATATGTATGCCGTCTGGCCCAGCTGCCGATGATCAGCAGAGAGTGTTGACTCCAGTTCTTGAAGGGTAAAAGGCACATTATAAGATTCTTCTCTGAGAGAAGAAAATTCTAAGGGCTTTAACTCTCTGGCAGACTTAGAAGAAAGGAACGAGGGGCATAGATGGAGCCCCTGAGAAATGCAAACCAGATGATTATTGTGAAGGCTGTCACTCAGCCTCGGTTCAGCCTTGAACCCAGGGGGTCCACTGTATATGAAACTGGAAGGTCATGTACTGCTGACCGCACAGCAGTGTCTGCCTGTTCATTGCCCTGTACGTCAACATGACCAGGGACCCAACAAAAAACAATATCTTTGTGCTTGCTAGAGATACGGCATAACCAAAGTTGGATACGAAGAACTAGGGGTGAGGAGTATCAATTTTACGGATATCCTGTAAAGCATTAAGGAGTCGGGAAACGACCACAAATGGTGACACAGGCATAGATGCAATACGAATAAGTGCCACAAGAATGGCATACAATTCAGCCGTAAATATGCTAGCCGAGGGTAATAGATGCCCTCCCACGACACTGTCCAGAAACACTGCTGCGAATCCGACACCGTCAGATGACTTTGAACCATCGGTGTACACTGCGATGGCATGGAAATGAAAACGGAAGTAGTCTAGAAAAAAAAAAGCGAGAAGTCACCGTAGGTAGTTGGGCTTTTGCGCAAGGTAGAGGAATAGAACAGACACGGACAGCAGGAACTTCCCAAGGGGGTAGGGGAAAGGGAGATGTCACATGAACATATAAAGGTGGTAGCTGAAGGGAAGACAAGAGTGAATGTAGACGAAGAGAAAAGGGACGAAGTAAACAGGGGCGACGAACAAATAACGAGCGCCTAATATCTGCGACAATCCTATACATGGAAGGATTGCAGAGGTCATACTAGTTACTAGACCGTCATTACCACCATGACTTATCTGTCTGTTTTGAACCTGTACCATATTTTGAGGTCCTGGATTAGTATGGATATCACCACTTAATAGCACCACTATAAAAGCTGTGTGCCACTGTTTTTGTTTGGATATGTGGTGTTGCCATACCTTGCAGCGATAGTTGCACTTACATTTCTGATAGGATGGCCAATGTTGGGTTTTCAGTCATATTCTTTCAGTCATATTCTAGGAAAAAAGCACTGTAATGAAAGATTGCGGAGGTCATGAGAGCGAACATAATAGCGAATACAATGAGCATCATGACGATCGGACAAGGATGGAATGTTCGCTTCTACATTGAGGCTCTCAACCGGGGAAGAACAAAATGCACCAAGGCATAAACACAATCCCTGGTGATGGATGGGATTAAGGATGGAAAGAGTAGCAGGGAAGGCATCCGAATATATCTGGTCACCATAATCGAGTTTCGATAATATTAATTAAGGCTGAATGCAGACGAAGGAGAGTTCTACGCTCAGCTCCCCATAAAAGATGTGCAAGGGTTTTTAACCCTTAAACTGTCCAAACGTAGATATACGTTTGTACGCGTACTGCTCCGAACGTAGATCAACGTTTTATTTTTCATTCCTTCAAATTTAGTGCAATTGGCCTGAGTCGCCTAGACATGAGAGAATGGTCTGCGCCTCGGTGCGCAGTATTAAAAAATCTGGGACCAATTAGTACCTTGTGGGAGCACTAGTTTAATTGAGTGCCAGCTGGAGCAAATAATGTGGCAAACACCATGGATTCACTGATGTCATGTCGCATTAACACTCCCCTTATAAGAGGAAAGTAAAATAGGTTCGATAAATACATGAGTGGCTGTGGGTGGGTGTGAGTTGGACCTGACTAGCTTGTGGTCTGATGCTGTGCTCCTTCCTTCAGAGGATGTGACCTGACTAGGTGGGTCATTGGTCTAAGCTGGGGGTGACATGGACTTGCCTTGCATGGGCCAGTAGGCCTTCAGCAGTGTTCCTTCTTTTACGTTCTTATATATTCGGCAGGCTGGCTTTGGCTGTCTCTGGCTGTCTCTGTGTCTATATCTGTCTATATCTCTGTCTATATCTGTCATATCTGTCTATATCTCTGTCTATATCTGTCTATATCTATCTGTCCTATATCTCTGTATCTGTCTATATCTGTCTATCTATATATATCTGAATATCTCTCTCACATGTACACATAAGTACAGTTATTATACATAGTGTAAATTATTTAGGATAACCTAAAAATCCAGGCAAAGTCCTATACAATACTTGTATATATAAGACATAATACACATGACTGGCAAGTAATACGCATTGTCACATTGTCACTTCTGCATCGCGTATAATACCTGTTGGCTTACGAGCCGCACCAGACTGAGACAAGCAGACGGAAAGACACACACACACACAGGCAGACGGAAAGATACACACACAGGCAGACGGAAAGACAGATAAGCAGAGCTAGACAGACAGACAGATAGACAGTGGAAACAAAGAGGGTTCCCTGCTCCCATTCATCAATGTCATTGGGCTGTCAGTGTTATCTGACACTTGTCATAACACCATTCTTCAAGGAGTTTCATATACTCCAGGCACACACAGGCAGACAGAAAGACAGATAAGCAGAGCTAGACAGAGACACAGACAGATAGACAGATGAACAGATAGATAGACAGATACAGTGAAAACAAAGTGAGGGTTCCCCGCGCACATTCATTCATCAATGTCATTGGGCTGTCAGTGTTATCTGACACTTGTCATAACACCATTAGTCAAGGAGTTTATATTATACTCCAGGCACACATAGGCAGGCAAACAAAGACAGATAAGCCGAGCTAGACAGATAGATAGAAACATAGATAGACAGATAGACAGATAGATAGACAGATAGACAGATAGATAGAGAAACAGATAGACAGATAGATAGACAAACAGATAGATAGACAGATAGACAGACAGATAGATAGACAGATAGATAGATAGACAGATAGATAGATAGACAGATAGACAGATAGATAGATAGACAGATAGATAGATAGACAGATACAGACAGTGAAAACAAAGCAAGGGTTCCTGGCACACATTCATTCATCAATGTCACTGTCTTATCAGTAGTTATCTGACAATTGTCATAACACCATTCTTCAAGGAGTTTCATATATACTCCAGGATGTCTAAAACATTGCTGGGACCTATAAATACTTTGTATATTTTATAGACAATAGTAATGACCAAGGCAGGTGAAATTGTTCACCTGTTGGTGTCATTGTGACTATTTGAGTACTATTTCAGTACCTAATATTAGTGTTAGAACAAAGATTGGCTATGAAATCACAAGAACTATTATAAATTGTAATTACCAGAACATAAAAATTGTATAAAATAAAATAAAAACTAGAAAAAAAAGTATATCGGCATTACTTCTGCAAGCGGCAGGACTTGTTGTTGCCGTCAGGTGAGCATCCAGCACCAACTTGTAGGGCTTATATCTCGGTAAGTACTGGCCCTAAAATTTTTTTTTTTTAGCCTATCCTGTTTATAAAAATGCGCTCTTCATTTTTAAAAAAAAAAACTATTTTTTTTTTTTTCAAAATATTCGGAGCAGTGCGCGAGTGAACGTAGATCTACGTGTGGACAGTTTAAGGGTTAAGAGGTTCAGCCGGCTATGACAAGTTGCCTTCAGAGAGGTAATGTGAGGTTTCCAGGACAATCGATGGTCAAACAGGAGGCCGAGAAACCTGACTGTATCACGTTCTGGGATATGTGAGCCGTATAGGTACAATGGATGATCAGAGACCACTGAACGTCTTGTAAACGTAATTTGATGAGTTTTGCCACTAGAAAATTTAAACCCGTGAGTGGTGGCCCAATCAGAAACCTGGTTGATGGCATGCTGGAGGGTAACTGCAATGAGGTGACAGTCAGCACCCGCACAAGCTATAGCAAAGTCATTCACATAGAGCAATGACCAAATATTGGATGGGAGAACAGATGCCAGATTATTTATAGCAAGGAGAAAGAGTGTTGTGCTCAGAACACAATCCTGAAGGACACCTTCAGCTTGGACAAATTCCGGGGAAAGCTTATTACCAACCCGGACACGGAAAAGTCTTTCAGTTAAGAAGGCCTTAAGGAAAAATGGTAGATTGCCTCGGAGGCCTAAGGAGTGGGCCTGGGCCAAGATATTATACCTCCAAGTTGTGTCATAAGCCTTCTCAAGGTCGAAAAAGATGGCGATAACTGAGTTGTTATTAGCAAAGGCATTTCGAATATACATATCTAAGTGCAGTAGGGGGTCAATGGCAGAACAACACTTACGAAAGCCATATTGACTAGGGGAGAGACTATTGTGCGTCTCTAAATACCACATCAAATGTCTATTAACTAGACGTTCCATCACCTTGCAAACTGCACTGATAAGAGCGAAGGGATGGTAGTGGGAGGTATCACATCCCATAGTACCTGGTTTGCGAAAAGGGAAAACAATAGCAGACTTCCACAGCTGGGGAAGAACTCCTTGTGACCATGTAAGAAATAAGAGTCATAAGAGGACAGTAAGAGCAGACTGATGTAAATGCTGTAGCATACGAATATGTATGCCGTCTGGCCCAGCTGCCGATGATCGGCAAGCAGTGTGTGTTGCCTCCAGTTCATGAAGGGTAAAAGGAACATTATAAGATTCTTCTCTGAGAGAAGAAAAATCTAAGGGCTTTAACTCACTGGCAGACTTAGAAGAAAGGAATGAGGGGCATAGATGGAGCCCTGAGAAATGCGGACCAGATGATTACCAATTTCAGTGGCAACGGCAAGAGGGTGTGCTATATCAACACCGGCAACCTGAAGAACGGGAGCCGGGTCGGGGAGAATTTACCACTCAATTTCTGCACTTTCTTCCAGACTGCACTCATTGAGGAAGCCGAAGTGACAGTAGAAACGTAATCTCGCCAGCAAGTGCGTTTATTATTATTATAATCAAAAGAAGCGCTAAACCACAAGGGTTATACAGAGCGGCAGGGCAGGACAGGATGCAGGGGGAATAGGTTGTAAGCGGGAGATGGATGATTAGTAGGGTATGGAGTGCACCAGAACAGTGGATAGTGAAGGGATAGAGGGTAGCAAGAGATCGAGGTAGAAGGGACTGAGGGAGGTGCTAGAGGTATAATCTTCAGAGTTTGTGTAGTAAGTCAGTTTCTGTCAAAAAGTCAATGAGAGAGTCAGGATTAAAGGAGGGTCCATCAGCAAGAAGGGAAGGTAAAGAAAGGGCCGCAGAGCGAAGACGCCGTTGGAGGTAAATTCTGCGTGCTCGTTGATAAAGTGGACAGTCCAACAGAATATGTCGAACAGACACTGGAACCTGACAATGCTCACAGAGAGGGGCAGGGAGCCTCTCCATGAGATACCCGTGTGTAAGACGAGTGTGGCCAATGCAAAGACGGGAGAGTGTAGTCTCCCAACCTCGACATTGGTGACAAGAAGAAGGCCAGAAACCTATACTCGATTTAATAGAATGAAGTTTGTTATTTAGCAAGTCAGACCAGCATTGTTGCCAACGGGTGCGAAGGTGGGTAGCAATGATTGCAAAATAGTCCGTAAAAGGAACATCTCTATATGAAACTGGAAGGTCATGTACTGCTGACCGTGCAGCAGTGTCTGCCTGTTCATTGCCCTGTACGTCAACATGACCAGGGACCCAACAAAAAACAATATCTTTGTGCTTGCTAGAGATACGGCATAACCAAAGTTGGATACGAAGAACTAGGGGGTGAGGTGTATCAATTTTGGGGGACACCTTTAGCTTGGACAAATTCCGGGGAAAGTTCATTACTAACCCGGACACGGAAATGTCTGTCAGATAAGAAAGCTTTAAGGAAAAATGGTAGACTGCCTCGGAGGCCTAAGGAGTGGGCCTGGGTCAAGATATTATACTTCCAAGTTGTGTCATAAGCCTTCTCAAGATCGAAAAAGATGGCAATAACTGAGTGGTTATTGGCAAAGGCATTACGAATATACGTATCTAAGCGAAGTAAGGGGTCAATGGCAGAATGGCCCCTACGAAAGCCATATTGACTAATGGAGAGACTACTATGAGTCTCTAAATACCACATCAAACGTCTATTAACTAGATGTTCCATCACCTTGCAAACTGCACTGGTAAGAGCGATGAGACGGTAGTGGGAGGTATCATGTCCCGTAGTACCCGGTTTGCGAAAAGGGAGAACAATAGCAGACTTCCACAGTTGAGGAAAAACTCCTTGCGACCATATAAGATTAAAGAGTCGTAAGAGGACACTAAGAGCAGACTGATGTAAATGCTGTAGCATACGAATATGTATGCCGTCTGGCCCAGCTGCCGATGATCGGCAAGCAGAGAGTGTTGCCTCCAGTTCTTGAAGGGTAAAAGGCACATTATAAGATTCTTCTCTGAGAGAAGAAAAATCTAAGGGCTTTAACTCGCTGGCAGACTTAGAAGAAAGGAACGAGGGGCATAGATGGAGCCCCTGAGAAATGCGGACCAGATGATAACCAATTTCAGTGGCAACAGCAAGAGGGTGTGCTATATCAACACCGGCAACCTGAAGAACAGGAGCCGGGTCGAGGTAGAATTTACCACTCAATTTCCGCACTTTCTTCCAGACTGCACTCATTGAGGAAGCCGAAGTGACCGTAGAAACGTAATCTCGCCAGCAAGTGCGTTTAGCATCACGTATGACACGGCGAGCAATTGCTCTCTTCTTCTTAAAATCAAGGAGTCTCTCTGTGGTTCTGTTATACCGATACCTGCCCCACGCAGCGCGTTTCAAACGTACTGCCCGAGCACAAGCAGGAGACCACAAAGGCACGCACTTCTGAGAATGCTTGCCAGAGGTTTGGGGATAGAATGCGAAGCTGCTGTGAAGACGGACGACGAAAAGAGATGTAAAACCTCATCAATGGAGGATGAGGAAGGAACCTCATGAAAGGCAGTAAAATGTGCGTAAATTTCCCATTTCGCCCGGTCAAATTGCCAGCATGGGCTACAAGGAGGTGGAGAATGCGAATGGGACTTAAGGATGATCGGAAAATGATCGCTGTGATGTAAGTCCAGGAGGACAGACCAGGTGAAGTCAAGGACTGTTGAGGAAGAGCAGATAGAGAGATCGATACAGGAGAAAGAATGAGTTCGAGGATTAAAATGGGTAGGAGTACCTGTATTTAAAACATGGAGGGAGAGAGAAGCAAGAAATGCCTCCAACTGAACGCCACGGGAGTCACAGTGCGACCCTCCCCAGAGAAAATGGTGCGCGATAAAATCGCCAAGTAACAGAAGGGGTGGCGGTAAGGAAGAAACTAGAAAATCAACATCTGGGATAGACAATGCCCGCGAAGGGGAGAGATATAAAGAACATAGTGTATACCACTTATTCAAGTGGATACGGACTGCGGTGTAATGTAAGGAAGAAGGAACATAGAGCTGACTGTATGGAACACCAGTGCGTATAAGAAGAGCACTTTCGTTAAAGGTTCCATCGGAAAAAGGATCTGATGAATATAACAAATCATAGCCTGAAAAGGGCCTGATAACAGTGAATTGTAATTTGGGTTCTTGTAAACAGACCCCAACAGGGAAAAACTGGGAGAGCAACAGGCCTTCAATTTATTCATGTCAATGCAAGATCACTTCTTCCAAAACTGGCAGAGATTAGGATTCTAGCTAACAGAACTAGAGCTGCAGTTATATCCATCTCGGAATCCTGGTTGGATGATACGGTGACTGATGACGAAGTCAAAATAGAAGGTCACAATATAAAACGCTTAGATAGGAATAGAAAAGGTGGTGGGGTATGTGCCTACATAAGGAATGACTTAGCCTATAATCCAAGACCTGATTTAAATAACAATAAATAAACAATAAACTGGAGGTCCTATGGTTTGAAGTGCTGCTTCCCAAGACCAAACCCATCTTAGTAGGAACTAGTTACCGCCCTCCCACCCATGACCAGTTCTTAGAGGACTTTTCGAGAGTCTTGTCCGGTCTTGATAACAATGTGGAGACAGTAATACTGGGAGACTTCAACATCTGTTTTCAACAGCAAAATAACGGGCTATGTAAAAGGTATAAGCAAATTCTGGATTTAAATAGTTACACTCAACTAATTAATACACCAACCCGGATCACAGTTCTCAGAAACCCTAATTGACCAGATACTTTGTAACCGCCCTGAGAACATTAGTCAGTCAGGCGTCATTACCACAGGTCTTAGTGATCATTTCATCATTTACTGTACAAGGAAAATCACTAGGGAGCGGATAGGCCTACACAGGACAATAAAAATGAGGTCAACTAGAAACTACAATAAAGAAACACTGGTAAATATGCTCCACAATTGTGACTGGTCATTGATAAAAAGTTGCACGGACATAAATGATGCCTGGGAAAAATTCAAAACAAGGTTCACTGCCATCCTTGATAATATTGCACCAGTTAAAGAGGTTAGGATTAAACGAAGAACTGAACCCTGGATGACTACTGAGATATTAGATAATATGAAATTCAGAGACCAGTTGATAAAAAGATTTAAGGCAAATAGACAGGATATTGAAGCGCTAAATGAATTCCAAAGGGTGAGGAACAGAGTGCAGAGGCTTATAAAAGGTGCAAAGGCAAGACACTATTGCTCAAAAATCGAAGAGTACAAGAATATCCCTAGAAAGCTCTGGCAACAACTAAAACAATTGGGGTATAGCCATAAACCCGTAGATAGATCTAACATAGTACTAAATGTTGATA
>WNWK01026759.1:0-27021 GCA_009830355.1 Cherax destructor | reverse complement strand
GCTGGAATAAAAACAGGTGAAATTGGAGATCTGGAGAGTGTACAGAGAACCTTCACTGCACATATAAGTTTTATCAAACACCTCAACTACTGGGAACACCTGGAAGCACTTGACTTCTACTCGCTGGAACGTAGGCGAGATATATATATATATATAATCTACACTTGGAAAATCCTAGGACTGGTCCAGAATCTGCATACAGAAATCACTCCCTATGAAAGTAAAAGACTAAGCAGGCGATGCAAAATACCCCCAATGAAAAGTAGGGGCGCCATTGGTACACTAAGAGAAAACACCATAAGTGTCTGGGGCCCAAGACTGTTCAACAGCCTCCCACCATGCATAAGGGGAATTAACAATAGACGCCTGGCTGCCTTCAAGAGGGAGCTGGACAGATTCTTAAAGTCTGTGCCTGATCAGCCGGGCTGTTGTTCTTTCGTTAGGCTACTTGCAGCCAGCAGTAACATCCTGGTTGATCAGGCCCTGATCCACCAGGAGGCCTGGTCGTGTACCGGGTCGCGGGGGTGTTGATCCCCGGAATACCCTCCAGGTAGACTGAGTCGTCTAACTGTAGACCTCTTATATATTCATGTTTACTGAAACTGAAATTCATTTCCAGGATATATTAGTAGGGTTAATACATTTTGATTTTAGACAGTTTGGTTACAGTAAGGGATTATCTACTCATGAAGAAGAGCAGTTACTGCTGAAGAATGTAGAAATATATACAGGAGACGAGGTAATGAGTCCCTGAGCCTAGAAGCAGGTGGGGGCAGTATAAATAGGTCTAGCAATATAATTATTTACATCAATATACACAAGGTGATTTGCTACACAATAAGAAAGTTAAAATAATACCAAACATGTTAAATTTAAGTTCATTATAAGAAATTATCTACGGAATAAGTTCCATAAACTGTTGCTGTTATTTAGGGCAAGATTCATAATGGTTTGTTACTAAGTAACTCTGGAAGAGTAATAAGGTGTTTAGTTACAGGCATTTTAGCACCTTCATTGCCGCCCTTTCAAATATATGAAAATAAGACTGATTTTACCCACATTTCGTAGTAGTCATAATACTGCATATTAGTAGTTGTTTATTTAAATATTATGTGGCCTTTTAATAAGCTAGGAATTTTAAACATTGATTTATGAGAATTCTGTATTTTTTTTTATTTTATGCACTTGTAAAACAAGAATTCCATTTTCCATGCAATCCTCAACTCTTCATTGACACATATTGTATTAATTTGTACATCATTATTAAGAAGTAATGAAATTTTGATGAACTACAAGTATGTTCATAAGCGTTTGAGGAATGCATTGTGGGAGATTGTGGGCATAGACACAAATACCCATCACAGGCTGGGTAATATTAAGGGTATATTTAGTAGTTTAAGTTGCATGCCTCTAATACTGTACTTGATAACAAAAGATAGTTGTGCAACATTTGCGTATCTTTAATGTGGAGAAAATTCTCCAAAGGAGGGGGGTATGCGCCCTTACTACCCTTGGTAAGGGCCCTTACCCTTTCCACCCTTAGGAAAGGGCCAGAGGAGGCGCGTCTGGCTGCATAAACAATTTAATTAATGCCAGATGTACTGTCAACAGTGTGTCAAGAATTGTGCTGACCACAGCATCACGAGGCACCGCGTGGCACCACATGGTTGCACGAGACTGCAAAAGAGCAGCACGAGCGGTCAGATTGAATTTGGCCACCGCAAGAACGGGTCATACGACTCTAGTCGTCATGCGGCGCGAGGCGATGTAAATCAACATAGACATTACTCGTTCGCGTCCGTTATATCATTTAATCTCCACTAACGTCGGGAAATAAGATAAGAACTCTGTTCCAGCGCGTTTAGTGATTAACATCAACATTGCAGTATATTCAGAAGTGTGCGCAGCTTCAGACTGCAAAAAGGAGAAACGTAGAGACAATCGCAAGTGAACTCCATCGAAACAAGACGGTGATTCTTCAGCGGCATTCTACAATCAAGACAGCATTTCCGCCGTATATGGTGGAGCCAACACCATCGCTCAAAGTTACACGAGCAAGGTAAGAATTGGATGTTCTTGTCAAGACAGGGAACTGCGCAGTTCTTGTATTCAAGAACCTTCAAATTTTTACCCACGACGGCGGTTATGCGTGGACTTTTTAGTCCAAAACAGTGAGTAAAACGCCTTTCAGTCCATCTAAGACTGAAATATGGACATACGCTCCTTTGGGGCAATAATTATGTACTCATATGTGATATTTTTTCCATACAGCCCTGTGGAGAGTGTGGCAATATATGGATCCCCTGAGAAGGTGTTGGTGGTGGCTGCGACATCTTGGATTCATCAAGAAGATAAGTAACATACAGTCCACGTTATTGTTGGAGCCCATCCTCCACATGTTGGTCCTTACGAACCGGATGTTTGTTCATTACGAACCGGAAGTTTTGGTCCTTACGAATCGAAAGTTGATCGTATTCGTACCAGGAAAGTGGCCACATGGTGGTCCAGAGACTTATACTACAGTGTATAAATGTCTACGATCCAAGGTCCTTCGAGAAAAGCTGTAAAACTATTGTTTTTACAGAAGAAACCAGAATATATGGGTCCCTACTCTCAATCAAAGAGTATGGGAAGCTCTCGCGAGGTATAGAAAACGAGAGCCGGCAGGCGCTCACCCGACACCCAGGAAGAAAACGGTAGTCGGGTCACCCAAGGTTGGGGGACAGTACTTCTGGGGGGCCACTCCCCCACTACCCCACTCACCCACGCGGGAGCAACACTTCAATTTCTGCTTAAGTCAGCAGAAGCAGATTGACTGGCACATGGCTGGTCTGTGAATGTGTATAGTATAAACAGTTTATATATACACACAGTGTTTATAATGTTTATAGACACAAATTAAGAGAAGAAACTGTGTATTATGTTTGTCTCTTATATAATATAGGAAGTGATATTAAGTTTAAACTTTCATATTGATTAACATTGTAACAGTGACATATGTATGTATATAAACATTGAATATATATGTGTAATGTGTATACAGTGAAATATTTTCATGTGTGAAGTGACGTCAGTGGTGAGACTCAGTTTAGCTGAGACAGCAATTCAGGACATAAACAAACCTTCGTGTTGTTTCGTCCATATGTACTCTGCACCTCAAGGTCACTGACCTTGAAAGACACGGTTAGTGGGTCAGTAGTGTGCTGACGCAGTCAAAACAAACTCAGCTGGAGTTTTTAAACACTCTAAGTGTGCTGTTAGTCATTATACTAGCAAAATGTCGTCATTAACCACAAAATTCAGCACGTTACAGACGAAAATTACTCAATTGGAGCAATTAATTTCAGTCTGTATAGGTTTAACCCAAGACACAAATATAGACTATGATCAGTTGGAAATTAAATCTCAATTATTTAATAAACGTCTGGAAATCATTAATTCAGGCTACGAGATATACGAAAAGGAATTTCTAGATTCCAATCCGACAAAGGAAGAAATTAAAAGTGTCTTGGATGCCTTTAGTGGACAACAATTAAGGTGGACAGGAATACAGGCTATCTGCCGCAAAACTTTGTCACAGAGACCTACAGCCAGTGGTCAGCAGACACCTGTCTCCACACCTGTCCACACACCTGCGACACCTGTCACACCTGGTGTTAGTTTACCAACTCTTCCTAAATTGGCTATGCCTATTTTTGAAGGTAATGATTATGAAGAGTTCATTAGTGGGTTTAATTCTTTAGTGAATTCACGTACTGACATAGATGAGATTGCTAAGTTCAATTATCTCAGATATCTCGTGAAAGGTGAACCCTATGAACTGATTAAATCATTTCCGGTGGTCAAAGGCAATTATGCTCTAGCCTTACGTGTCTTAGCAGATAATTATCTTGATGCTGACAAAGCCAGGGTTAGACATGCAGTCTTAATATCAAGCTTGAAACCACCCAAACATTGTCTTTCAGACTTACAGTCATTTAGAATCACATTAGACAATAGTCTCAGAACTCTAGGAGTTAAATATGATCTAAGGCAATGTGATTGGTTTATCAGTGGTATTATACAAGATAAACTGTCAACACAAACCATTGAACGTTTAAATATTATGTTCAATAAACGCTATTTCACTTGTGAAGAAATTAGCAATGGTTTACAAACAATAGTCTCATGCATGCAAGCAACGAGACAAGATGAGAAATCCACTAATCCTGTTGTGGATAATAAACCTTCAACTCAGTACAAAAAGAGTGTACCTACTCCCACTAAACCACATAATGGGAAATCCCATGTAGGCACTTATCAAGCTGTGAACACAACAGACAGTAAACAGACTGTCACACATAAACGTACTCCAAAATGTGTACTTTGTGATGGAACACATTGGGCACAGTATTGCATTCAATACACAACAATGGAGGCACGGAAACAACGTGCTCAACAGCTGAAAAGGTGCACTAAGTGTTTAGGTGAACACAAGGGAGGTAAATGCTCACTGAAGAAGTGTTTTAAATGCAAGGAATGCATCATACAGCATTATGCCCAAGCACTTATGCTGAACAACCGACTTCCACAGAGTCAGGAAGTCAACAAACAGCAGCATTAAATGTGAGAGATAAGTCTAAATCGACTGCTCTCCCAATAGCTCGAGTAGAGTTATCACATAAATTACACAAAACCAATGTGCTAACATTATTTGATCAAGGATCACAAAGGTCTTTTATAAGACGAACAGTGTTGCAAAAACTGAATAAGCAACCCCATGCCAAAATACAGTTAGAAATAGCTGGATTTTTCCAAAGTTCTGGTAAGCAGAAATATGACCTAGCCAGATTCACTGTTGGTCTAGGAAACAGGAAAAAGACAGTAGAAGCTGTGGTAGTCGATGATTTGCCTAAGTCAGTGCAGATCCGGGGAATAAGAGATACAGTTGCAGCACTGAAGGCGGCCAAGGTCAAGTTAGCTTGTCCTGACATACAGACGGACACAATTAGTCCAATTGATTTAATCATTGGAAGTGATTATTATCACTGTTTTGTGGAAAATATAGTAAGTAAACATGATGTTCACTTGCTGAAAACAGCTGGAGGCCATATGATATGTGGTCCAATTCCCTCTCAAAGCGGGAAAGAAGCTGAAATTGATTCAGTAGAAAATGTACTAGTTACAAGAATAACTGCTGATCATGTACCACAAAAAAAATTATCATTACTGGAAGAAATGAATGAACCAGTTGATAAGTTGTGGGATTTAGATGCGATAGGTATAGATGTAAATAAACCAAGCCCACAGGAGTCTGAGACTTATAACCAATATTTGGACACTGTCAAATATGAAGATGGACAGTATTGGGTTAGGTTACCATGGAAATTAAATCCACCACATCTACCTAGCAATTATCGCATGGCTTTCGGACAAATGAAAGCACAAATACATGAGCTCAGGAAGAATCCAGAGCTGCTGACTGTCTATGATAATATCATACAAGAACAGTTAGACAATAAATTCATTGAGGAAATAGTCGAAGATAAGTTGAAGAAGATGCTCATTATCTACCGCACCACGGAGTCAGGAAAAATTCTGAAACCACTCCACTACGTGTTGTATACAATTGCAGCGCACGTGCAAATAAAGATGTAGCAAGCCTTAATGACTGTCTGATGACCGGACCCTCACTAACTGAGAAGCTTGGAGACGTGCTTATGAAATTTCGCACAAATCCATATGCCTACACGGCTGATATTTCCAAAGCTTTCTTAAGAGTAGGACTACAAGAAAAGATAGAGATTATACTCGATTCTTGTGGCCAGAAAATCCACATGATCCTCAAAGTCCTGTGAAAACTTATCGTTTCAAGTCAGTATTATTTGGTGCAACATCCTCTCCATTCTTACTAGAAGCTACTCTTAATACACATTTGAAGAAATCTGAAAGTCCCTTCAAAGAAATCTTAAAGAAAAGTTTCTATGTGGACAATCTTCAAGGTACTGTGAAAAAAGAGGAGGATTTGAAATCCTTATACAGAGAAGCTAACAAGGAGATGAAAGAAGCAAATATGCCTCTAAGGATGTGGAATACTAATTCAAATCAATTAAGGGAACTTATCAAAGAAGATTTCCTGAAGCTGAAATTCCTGAATGCAACAACATGCTTGGACTTAATTGGAATACACAGGAAGACACTTTGAGTCTCAAAAGGATAACCAATAAATCAAGCAGTACACTCACTAAACGTAGTTTACTGTCAGAGGTATCACAATGTTTTGATCCTCTAGGACTCGTCTCACCAATTACCATAAAAGGTAAAATGCTTGTGCAAGAAGCATGGAAGCTCAAAATAGGTTGGGATGAGAACTTGCCTCAAGAAATGAGTCAAGAATGGGATGAAATATCCAAGGAGTTTAAACAACTTCATCAAATTAAATTTCCCAGACAAATAGGTCAAGAGGGAAACAAGTACACATTACATGTGTTCTGTGATGCGTCAACCAGAGGTTATGGCGCTGTAGCTTACATGAGTAACGCTGAAGGAAGTACTTTAATTACTTCAAAGGCCAGGGTTGCACCCTTGAAGGTCAGAACAGTACCACAATTGGAACTGACAGCACTCTATGTAGGTACAAAATTAGCTGTCTATCTCAACAAAGTACTTGATCATCTCACTATTGAAAAAACTGTGATCTGGAGTGACAATGAAGCAGTTCTCCAGTGGTTAAGAAATAATAAGAGTAAGTTGGTCTATGTACAGAATAGAGTAGCAGAAATAAGAGAGATGCAGAGAGACTATGTCTTTCTCCACGTCTCTACACAAGAGAATCCAGCTGACATGTTGTCACGTGGTGTCCCACTCAAGAACTTTGTGGATAATAAATTATGGCTCCACGGACCTAACTGGCTCTCTAATGAAAATAACTGGCCACAGCAAAAAGCTTACATTATGCCAGAAGAAACAGTCTGTTTGAACACAGCAGAAATAATCTGTTTAAACACTACAGACACAAAAGAAATAGTCATTGATGGATCTAAATACTCATCTTTGGGTAAACTCTTAAGAGTTACAGCTCTTGTCTTTAAATTCATTAAAGGGATAAAACCTAATTATGAATTACTTGAACCCATTAAATACTGGATAAAGTTAATACAGAAAGATGTTTTCTCTACAGAGTATAAATTTCTGGAAACTCAGGATAAATCACCAAAGAAACCTGATATGATTAATTCTTTAGGACTTTATCTCGACTCAGGAAAAATTATAAGATGTCGAGGAAGAATTCATAATTCTTCACTACCTAAGGAAACAATACATCCAGTATTGATCCCCAAGAATCATTGGCTAACAAGACTGATTATTCAGAATGCCCACAGTAACGTGTTACATGGTGGTGTAGCTGACACTCTTTGTCATATACGTCAATCCTACTGGATACCTCAAGGTCGACAAAGTGTGAAGAAACAAACAAGAGACTGTATTACTTGTCGTCATTATGATATGCGAGTATGTCAGTATCCAGGTCCACCTCCATATCCTTCTGAAAGAGTATGTCATGTCACTCCATTTGAAGTGACAGGTGTAGATTACACTGGACCAATAATTTTAACTAAGACAGTTGACAAAGTTCCTATCAAGGTGTACATCTGTTTGTTCACCTGTGCTACAACTAGAGCAGTACATCTAGAAGTAGCCACTGATATGTCTGCTGAAACCTTCATCAAATTATTTAGAAGGTTTGCAGCCAGAAGGGCATGTCCCAGGCTGATGATATCAGACAATGCAACGAATTTTGTTGCTGGTGCTGCTTACATAAACAAGATTTTTGAGCAGCCTGAAGTACAACAGATGCTGAATCAACGCAATTGTCGTTGGAGATTCATTCCTCCTAAATCCACCCCTGTGGTTTAGCGCTTCTATTTGATTATAATAATAATAATAATCCTCCTAAATCCCCATGGCACGGCGGATTTTACGAAAGAATGATAGGCATTGTGAAACGTTGTTTAAGGAAGACTCTTCATCGTCAGAGAATCGACTTAGAAGAATTTCGTACAGTCGTAACTGAAATAGAAAATAGAGTCAACAACAGACCTTTAACGTATGTTACCGATGATCTGGACAATTTAGAAGTGTTAAGTCCATCTCATTTACTACATGGCAGAAGGCTCGAACCTGTTCCTCCCATGAATGATAAAGAAATCATAGAGGATCCTACTTATTTCGAACCTGAACAACTCAGACGTAAATTCAAACACCTTAATAAAGTGATTGAACACTGGGAGAAAATTTGGCGAGAAGACTATCTCACCTCCTTGAGAGAACACTTCTATGGAGCTGGTGTTCCAGAAAATTATAAGTCCTTAAGACCTGGTGACATAGTGATTATTAACAATGATGGTCCGAGGTCCCATTGGCCTCTTGGAAAAATTGTGACCATATATCCTGATACTAATGGAATCATCAGGACAGTTGATGTTTTGAGCAAAGGTGTAGTGAATAAGCGGACCATAGATAAATTAGTGCCGTTAGAATTACACAGTGTTGAAAACAAAAATAAAATTAGTGATTCTCCAGAAACCACACAGACTGAAGCTGTTCAGAAAAGACAAGCAGCAGTGATGGCGAGTGAGAAAATCAAATTAATGTTAAGTGATGAGTAGTTCACTTTAAGTGAATTTCTCGCTGCCCCCCAGTGTGGAGAAAATTCTCCAAAGGAGGGGGGTATGCGCCCTTACTACCCTTGGTAAGGGCCCTTACCCTTTCCACCCTTAGGAAAGGGCCAGAGGAGGCGCGTCTGGCTGCATAAACAATTTAATTAATGCCAGATGTACTGTCAACAGTGTGTCAAGAATTGTGCTGACCACAGCATCACGAGGCACCGCGTGGCGCCACATGGTTGCACGAGACTGCAAAAGAGCAGCACGAGCGGTCAGATTGAATTTGGCCACCGCAAGAACGGGTCATACGACTCTAGTCGTCATGCGGCGCGAGGCGATGTAAATCAACATAGACAATACTCGTTCGCGTCCGTTATATCATTTAATCTCCACTAACGTCGGGAAATAAGATAAGAACTCTGTTCCAGCGCGTTTAGTGATTAACATCAACATTGCAGTATATTCAGAAGTGTGCGCAGCTTCAGACTGCAAAAAGGAGAAACGTAGAGACAATCGCAAGTGAACTCCATCGAAACAAGACGGTGATTCTTCAGCGGCATTCTACAATCAAAACAGCATTTCCGCCGTATATGGTGGAGCCAACACCATCGCTCAAAGTTACACGAGCAAGGTAAGAATTGGATGTTCTTGTCAAGACAGGGAACTGCGCAGTTCTTGTATTCAAGAACCTTCAAATTTTTACCCACGACGGCGGTTATGCGTGGACTTTTTAGTCCAAAACAGTGAGTAAAACGCCTTTCAGTCCATCTAAGACTGAAATATGGACATACGCTCCTTTGGGGCAATAATTATGTACTCATATGTGATATTTTTTCCATACAGCCCTGTGGAGAGTGTGGCAATATATGGATCCCCTGAGAAGGTGTTGGTGGTGGCTGCGACATCTTGGATTCATCAAGAAGATAAGTAACATACAGTCCACGTTATCGTTGAGTACCCATCCTCCACATTTAATCTGAAATCGTTTCTCCAGCCAGTACCGTCTTCAGTCCAGCCAGTACCGTCTTCAGTCCAGCCAGTACCGTCTTCAGTCCAGTGCAGAGGAAGGTGGAAGATGAGGAGCGGTTTGAGGCAATTAGTCCCTCAGCTTGGAGTCGATGTGTTCAGTCCATCAATCTTGATAAAACGTTTATCAAGATAGATTGTCTGAACACATCGACTGAAGACTGGGGGACTGATTACCTCAAAATCTTTCTCATCTTCTGCCATTCATCTCTATACTTGACTGAGAAAGCTAATTGGTAGCGAAATGTTTGTACAGTAAAGATACCCAAGTGTTGAATATGTGTCTCAGTAGTCAAGTTAAAATAGCTGAAACATTACTAACAGGAAACAGGACAAGTGTCTTCTAATGTGGGTCTTAGGGTCAGTAAGACCAGTGGCCGCGCGCGAGCGAAAAAAATATAGAAAAATTATGAAAATTGAGTTAATCATATATAAAAATTGCTTAACTCATTGGCAACACAATGGTACAAGAATCAATGTAATACGACGTTTCTACAAGGAATTATAGTCAATTATATCATGTATGGTGACGGAGATGTGCGCAGCATGCCTGCTCTCACCCGTATATTTTTAGGATTTTTTCCATTTTTTTCTTTGCTGTTTCTTATATTATTCATTCTAATGGTATAATTGACGATTTGGCATCATATAAGAGTGGGCGGAGTTTATACGTGGACTACCAGCCAATCAGGAACGGTATTGGAATATTAGCTTACGTCAGTAGAATTCCCGCTCTGAGAGAGGCACCAGAAATTATTTCATTATTAAGCTAATATCAATTCTACGGCTTATTTATCTATCACAATTGATCTAATATGAAATAATAAACACTATAAATAACATATAAACGTGTTATATGCTCCAGCATGAATAAAATGAGCCCTAATATGGCGAGTCTCTATCACCCATATGGGTATAAAATTGATTCCCCTTCTTCCCATAAGGTGTTCTTTGGCCGGGTCACCATTTGGATAAGACCCGGGCCGGACGTACCGGCGAACCTACAAGAAGAATGTAAGAGAAAACGGAGTTTTAGAGAGGCTAACTACACTAAAACATTAGTATTATAAGGAAAATATTGAAATACAAGCGATTTTCTCGGAAAAAAAAAAAAAATTTTCCCGAGGCGGGTGGCCGGCGCCTTTCCAGGCGAATATCTCGGAAGTAAGTTATTGACTTATTTTACTCTCTGTAGCCTTTACTATTTGATTAAATGAAATAATATTCACAGGAATCGTAAAAGTATTATTATTCTAATTTTTGGTGAAGCCCTTTTGGAAATATTCCAAATATTTTGGGATTTATGTGGGAGTAAAGGGCACATATTTTTAAACATTCAAACAACTTACCAACTTTATTTTTTTTTGTGGAATAAATATAAGATATTTACAGGAAACGGCATCGCCAGAAAGTCGTATTAGCATTGTTCTTTCGGTACCAAGTCTTACATAGTGACATATAGGCCATGGCTAATTTATCGTTATTTTAAAGTTAAACATTTTTTTTTTTTTTTCAGTTTTCTCAGTTGTTGCTTGAATTATCTTATTGAATATTATTTACAGTAAATAAAGTGAACACTTCTTCGTGTACACCAAAACTGAACGAAATCGGACGAAAAACAAAGGTAAAAAATGTAAGATATTACCGCCTCTTAGTCTTAAGATGACCCGCCTGTTCTTAGCCTATGTGGGCCGCCAGCTTCATTGCAGTGCTCCTTTCCTAGATTATGACTGACTCCACTACTACTACTACCACTACCACTATCCACTACCCTCAGCCTGTGTAGCCTATCCCAAAGTAGCCTCAGCCTGTGTTGCCTATCCCAAAGTAGCCTCAGCCGCCACTGGAGCTTTTGGTCAACTGACGGATGCCTTCCACTGGCTTTCCTGTCCACACCTTTTAAATTTAAGGTTAATCTTACAAAATGTAATTACATATTTATTGAGATTTTGGACACTAGTTTATGTTGAAATTAGTTGATGGTTAAGACACATGAGCAACAGTTGATGATTAAGACACATGTATAACAGTTGATAATGAAGACACATGTACAACAGTTGATGATTAGGACATGTGTACAACAGCTGATGATTAAGACACATGTACAACAGTTGATGATTTTAGACACATGTACAACAGTTGATGATTAAGATATATGTACAACAGTTGATGATTAAGATATATGTACAACAGTTGATGATTAAGATATATGTACAACAGTTGATGATTAAGATATATGTACAACAGTTGATGATTAAGATATATGTACAACAGTTGATGATTAAGATATATGTACAACAGTTGATGATTAAGATATATGTACAACAGTTGATGATTAAGACACATGCACAACAGTTGATGATTAAGACACATGTACAACAGCTATTCTTTAAAAGCATTATGTTAATTCTGATTAAAAATAGCATGTCGACCAGTTGTGGAATATATTGTGAATTAAGGAATGATAAATAAGTCCACCAAGATCATTATCAATCAAATAAGCTTCAATTTGCTCTGATAGTCTTATCTCACTTCAAATCATGAGTAAAATGCAAAACTAGAAGTCTCACTGATATAATTTTTTTTCTTGTTAAGAGTAAGACTTATTAGCCAAATAGAGAATTTATTTTGTTCACTTCTGAATATATATTATTACTAGAGTACTTTGTTTGGCTCTATAAATCTTCAATAAAATGTAAATTCAATGACTTTTAAATGTTCATTTAATCCTTTTTTATCAATCAAAAATTATGAGATTGTGTAAGTGGACAGGGATAAATTTGTGTGATGTGAAGACGTACCTAGTGTGATCTCCGTTCTTAGTTAACTGAGACTGTGATGATAACTTCCCTCTACTATGACCAACTGTATCATCAGTTAAGGCAGAGTTAGAGCAAGCTAGAAGAGAGATTCAACGTCGTCCAGGACAGCAAGTATTATCCCCGGAACAACGTCGTCCAGGACAGCAAGTATTATCCCCGGAACAACGTCGTCCAGAACCGCAAGTATTATCCCTGGAACAACGTCGTCCAGGACAGCAAGTATTATCCCCGGAACAACGTCGTCCAGGACAGCAAGTATTATCCCCGGAACAACGTCGTCCAGAACCGCAAGTATTATCCCCGGAACAACGTCGTCCAGGACAGCAAGTATTATCCCCGGAACAACGTCGTCCATAACCGCAAGTATTATCCCTGGAACAACGTCGTCCAGAACCGCAAGTATTATCCCTGGAACAAAGTCGTCCAGGACAGCAAGTATTATCCCCGGAACAACGTCGTCCAGGACAGCAAGTATTTTCCCTGGAACAACGTCGTCCAGGACAGCAAGTATTATCCCTGGAACAACGTCGTCCAGGACAGCAAGTATTATCCCCGGAACAACATCGTCACGGAAAGCAAGTATTATCCCCGGAACAACGTCGTCCAGGACAGCAAGTATTATCCCAGGAACAACGTCGTCCAGGACAGCAAGTATTATCCCCGGAACAACGTCGTCCAGGACAGCAAGTATTATCCCCGGAACAACGTCGTCCAGGACAGCAAGTATTATCCTAGGAACAATGTCGTCCATGTCAGCAAGTATTATCCCCGGAACAACGTCGTCCAGGACAGCAAGTATTATCCCCGGAACAACGTCGTCCAGGACAGCAAGTATTATCCCGGAACAACGTCGTCTAGGACAGCAAGTATTATCCCCGGAACAACGTCGTCCAGGACAGCAAGTATATCCCGAACAACGTCGTCCAGGACAGCAAGTATTATCCGGGAACAACGTCGTCCAGGACAGCAAGTATTATCCCGGAACAACGTCGTCAGGACAGCAAGTATTATCCCGGAACAACGTCGTCCAGGACAGCAAGTATTATCCCCGGAACAACGTCGTCCAGGACAGCAAGTATTATCCCCGGAACAACGTCTTCCAAGACGCCTACCAGGCTTGCCCTCTGGCGGAAACTATGGAAACTAGCATGGCACGAAATATGAACTCAGCTGGCAGACAGCATGGCTGTCTATGCAGAAGCAAGGCTGTCTACATCCTGGTGTTCAGTCTCTAGTACACTGGTGATTAATCTAACCTGGTGTTCAGTATCACTTGTACCCTGGTGTTCAGTCTCAGAAGTACACTGGAGTTCAGCCTCACTAGTACCCTGGTGTTCATCAGCACAAGAACTCTGGTGTTCAGTCTCTCCATTACCCTGGTGTTCAGTCTCACCATAACCCAGGTGTTCAGTCTCACCAGTACTCTGGTGTTCAGTCTCACCAGTACCCTGGTGTTCAGCCTCACCTGTACCCTTGTGTTGAACCGCACCAGAACCCAGGCGTTCAGTCTCACCAGTACCCTGGTGTTCAGTCGCACCAGAACCCTGGTGTTCAGTGTCACCAGTACCCTGGTTTTCAGTCTCACCAGTACCCTGGTGATCAATCTAACCAGAAACCAGGTGTTCAGTCTCACTAGTACGCTGGTGTTCAGCCACACCAGAAACCTGGTGTTCAATCTCACCAGTTCCCTGTGTTCAGCCTCATCAGCACCCTGGTGTTCAGCACGACCAGAAAATGGTGCTCAGCCTCACCAGTGCCCTGGTTTTCAGTCTCACCAGCGCCCTGGTGTTCAGCCTCATCAGTACACTGGTGTTCAGCCGGACCAGAAACATGGTGCTCAGCCTCACCAGTGCCCTGGTGTTCAGCCTCACCAGTTCAGCAGCACGAGAAATATTGTGTTCAGTCTCACCAGTACCCTGGCGTTCACCCACTCCAGAACCCTGGTGTTTAGCGTCACTAGTACCCTGGTGTTCAGCCGTACCAGAACCCTTGTGTTCAGTCTCACCAGTACCCTGGTTTTCAGCCTCAGCAGTTCCCAGGTGTTCAACTTCACCATTACCCAAGTGTTCACCCTCACCAGTGCAATGGTGTGCAGACTCACCAGTACCCTGGTGTTCAGCCTCACTTAACTAGCACCCTGGTGTTCAAACTCACCAGTACCCTGGTGTTCAGCCTCACCAGTACTTTGGTGTTCAGCCTCTCCAGTACCCTGGTGTTCAGCCTCACCAGTACCCTTGTGATCAGCCTCACCAGTTCCCTGGTGTTCAGCCTCACCAGTACCCTGGTGTTCAGACTCACCAGTACCTTGGTGTTCAGCCGCAAAGAATTCTGGTGTTCAACCTCTCCTGTAACCTGGTCTACAGTCTCACCAGTTTTATGGTTTTCAGCCTCACCAGTACCCTAGTGTTCAGCCTCACCAGTACCCTGGTGTTCAGCCTCACCAGTTTTATAGTTTTCAGCCTCACCAGTACTCTAGTGTTCAGCCTCACCAGAACCCTGGTGTTCAGTCTCACCAGTACCCTGGTGTTCAGTCTCAACAGAAACCTGGTGTTCAGTCTCACCAGTGCCCTTGAGTTCGGCCGCACCAGAACCCTGGTGTTCAGTCTCACCAGTACCCTGGTGTTCAGCCGCAAATAAACTCTGGTGTTCAGCCTCACCAGTACCCTGGTGTTCAGTCTCACCAATTCCCTGGTGTTCATCCTCACCAGTACCCTGGAGTTCAGCCTCACTTGTAAGCTGGTGATGAGCCTCACAAGAATCATAGTGTTCAGTCTCACCAATTTTTGGTGTTCAGCTTCACGAGAACTCTGGTGTTTAGCCTCACCAGAACCCTGGCGATTAGCCTCACAGGTACCCTTGTGTTCATCCTTACCAGTACCCTGGTGTTCAGCCTCACCAGTACCCTGGTGTTCATCCTCACCAGTACCCTGGTGTTCATCCTCACCAGTACCCTGGTGTTCAACCGCACCAGAACCCTTTGTTTAGTCTTACCAGTACCCTGGTGTTCAGTCTCACCAGTCCCTGGTGTTCAGCCTCACCAGTACCCTGGTGTTCAGCTTCAGCATTACCCTAGTGTTCACCCTCAATAGTACAATGATGTTCAACCTCACCAGTACCCTGTTGTTCAGCCTCACTAGTACCCTGGTGTTCAGTCTCACCAGTCCCCTGGTGTTCAGGCTCACCAGAACACTGGTGTTCAGCCTCACCAGAACCCTGGTGTTCAGTCTCACCAGTACCCTGGTGTTGATCTTCACCAGAACCCTGGTGTTGAGCCTCACCAGAACCCTGGTGTTCAGCCTCACCAGAACCTTAGTGTTCAGCCGCACCAGAACACTGGTGTTCAGTCCCACCAGTACACTGGTCTTCACCCTCACCTGAACCCTGGTGTTCACCGTCACCAGTACCCTGGTGTTCACCCTCACCATTTCCCTGGTGATCAGCCTCACCAGAACCCTGGTGTTCAGTCTCACCAGTACCCTGGTGTTGAGCCCTCCAGTACCCAGGTGTTCAGTCTCACCAGTAGCCTGGTGTTCAGCCACCCCAGAACCATGGTGTTCAGTCTCACTAGTACCTTGGTGTTCAGCCGCACCAGAAACCTGGTGTTCGGTCTCACCAGTACCTTTGTGTTCAGCTACCAGTTCCCTTGTGTTCAGCCTCACTACAACCTTGGTGTTCAATCTCCCAGTACCCTGGAGTTGAGCCTCACCAGAACCCTGATGTTCATCTTCAAATACCCTGGTGTTCAGTCTCACCATAACCCATGTGTTCAGTCTCACCAGTAATCTGGTGATCAGTTTCACCAGTACCCTGGTGTTCAGCCTAACCAGTACCCTGGGTTCAGCAGCACCAGAACCCAGGTGTCCAGTCTCACCAGTACCCTGGTGTTCAGCTGCACCAGAACCCTGGTGTTCAGTCTCACCAGTACCCTGGTGATAAATCTAATCAGAAACCTGGTGTTCAGTCTCACTAGTACCCTGGTTTTCAGCCTCATCAGTACCCTGGTGTTAAGCCGGAACAGAACCCTGGTGTTCAGTCTCACCAGTATCCTTGTGCTCAGTCTCACCAGTACCCTGGTGTTCAGTCTCACCAGTACCCTGGTGTTCAGCCTCACCAATTTAACCATCACTATAACGCTGTTGTTCACCCTCACCTGTACCCTGGTGTTCAGCCTCTCCAGTACCATGGTTTTCACCCTCACCAGTACCCTTATGTTCATCCTCACCAGTACCCTGGGTTCAGCCCCCACCAGTATCCTGGTGTTCAGTCTCACGAGTACCGTGGTGTTCATCCTCCGGAACCCAGGTGTTCAGTCTCAACAGTACCCTGGTGTTCAATCTCACCAGTACACTGGTGATCAGCGTCACTAGTACCCTGGTGTTCAGCCGCACCAGAACCCTGGTGTTGAGTCTCAGCAGTACCCTTGTGTTCAGTCTAGTAGAACCCTGGTGTTCAGTCTCAGCAGTACCCTGGTGTTCAGTCTCAGCAGTACCCTGGTGTTCAGCCGCACAAGAACCCTTGTGTTCAGTCTCACCAATTCCTGGTGTTCAGCCTCACCAGTACCCTGGTGTTCAGCGGCACCAGAACCCAGGTGTTCAGTTTCACAAGTACCCTGGTGTTCAGTCTTACCAGTACCCTTGTTTACAGTCTCAACAGAACCCTATTGTTCAGTCTCACTAGTACCCTTGTGTTTTGTCGCACCAGAACCCTGGTGTTCAGTCTCACCAGTACCATGGTACAGAGCCTCACCAGAACCCTTGAGTTCAGCCTCACTAGTACACTGGTGTTCAGCCGCACCAGAACCCTGGTGTTCAGTCTCACCAGTCCCCTCGTACAGAGCCTCACCCAGAACCCTGGAGTTCAGCCTCACTAGTACACTGGTGTTCAGATGCACAAGAACCCTGGTGTTCAGTCTCACCAATTCCTGGTGTTCAGCTTCACCATAACCCTGGTGTTCAGCCTCACCAGAAACCTGGTGTTAAGCCTCACCAGTACCCTGGTGTTCAGCAGCAAGAGAACCCTTGTGTTCAGTTTCACCAGTACCCTGGTGTATAGTCTCAACAGAAACCTGGTGTTCAGTCTCACCAGTACCCTGGTGTTCAGTCTCACCAGTACCCTGGTGTTCAGTCTCACCAGTACCCTTGTGTTCAGTCTCAACAGAAACCTGGTGTTCAGTCCACCAGTGCCCTGGTGTTCAGTCTCACCAGTACCCTGGTATTCAGCCTCACCAGGTCCCTTGTGTTCAGTCTCACCAGTACTCTAGTGTTCAACCTCACCAGAACTCTGGTGTTCAGCCTCACCAGAACCCTGGTGTTCAGCCTCACCAGTCCCCTAGTGTTCATCCTCACCAATACACTGGTGTTCAGTCTCACCAGTACCCTGGTGTTCAGCCTCACCAGTACTCTTGTGTTCAGCTGCACCAGAACACTGGTGTTCAGTCTCCAGACTCTGATGTTGAGCGTCTCAGAACCCTGGTGTTCAGCCTCACTAGTACCCTTTTGTTCAGCCGCACCAGAACCCTGTTGTCCAGTCTCACCAGTACCATGGTTTCAGCTGCACCAGAACCCGGTGTTCAGCCTCACCAGATCCCTGGTGTTCAGCCACACCAGTACCCTGGTTTTCAGCCTCACCAGTACCCTGGTGTTCAGCCTACCTGTACCCTGGTGTTCAGCCTTACCTGTACCCTGGTGTTCAGCCTCACCAGTACCCTGGTGGTCAGCCTCAGGCCCTGGTTTTCAGCCTCACCAGTAACCTGGTGTTCAGCCTACCTGTAACGTGGTGTTCAGCCTCACCCAGGTCCCTTGTATTGGTCTCACCATTACTCTAGTGTTCAAACTCACCAGAACTTTGGTGTTCAGCCTCACCAGAACCCTGGTGTTCAGCCTCACCAGTACCCTGGTGTTCAGCCTCACCAGTACCCTGGTGTGGGACGTATGCTACCAAGCATCAGCATGAACCTTGTGTTCTAGAAGCCACACCAGTGTTGAAAACTTGAAGTCGATCGGATGAGTCTTTTCCAGTAAAGTCATAAATTATAACTATTCCATTATTTTTCTGCTTTACTAAATAAAAAAAAAATAATGCAAACAGAACCTAATGACATTATCCCCCCTAAGATGCGTCATTCAATAAATACTGAAGTCGATCAGATGAGGTAAAACTGAAATTATTTAACACTATTTTACATAAATTGGTCACATAAGAAGTTTACTTTCCGTAAACTTGGTTTGAAGCTCCGCCACTATGAATTTTTGTGTTATTCCAGCTTTCCAGGATGCTGGGGATGGCATCAAAAACTTGGTCGTTGGTCAAGTTAAGTTTTTGCAGCCAAAGTATGGCAGTGGTTTTTATTTATTGTAGCTTCCTGTCCACGGTAACCATTGGTGACAATGTGATACCACTGTAACTTTCAGCTAGGTCCCTGGGCCTGCACTTCAGCTAGGTCTTTGGGCCTGCACTTCAGGGTCCCTGGGCCTGCACTTCGCTAGGTCCCTGGGCCTGCACTTCAGCTGGGTCCCTGGGCCTCACTTCAGCTAGGTCTTTGGGCCTGCACTCAGCTAGGTCCCTGGGCCTGCACTTCAGCTAGGTCCCGGGCCTGCACTTCAGCTAGGTCCATGGGCCTGCACTTCAGCTAGGTCCCTGGGCCTGCACTTCAGCTAGGTACCTGGGCCTGCACTTCAGCTAGGTCCCTGGGCCTGCACTTTAGCTAGGTCCCTGGCCTGCACTTCAGCTAGGTCCCTGTTCCTGCACTCTCAGCTAGGTCCCTGGGTCTGCACTTCAGCTAGGTTTTTGGGCCTGTACTTCAGCTAGGTACCTGGGCCTGCACTTCAGCTAGGTCCCTGGGCCTGCACTTCTGCAGGTCCCTGGGCCTGCACTTCAGCAGGTCCCTGGGCCTGCACTTCAGCTAGGTCCCGCCTGCACTTCAGCTAGGTCCCTGGCCTGCATTTCAGCTAGGTCTTTGGACCTGCACTTCAGCAGGCCTATGCAGACAGCAAGGCTGTCTACATCGCTCGCCACGCATCCATGGTCGACCCGACCATGTCTGGAGTAAAAACTCGGTCTCTCTCTCGCAAGAACAGGTCACAGAACACGAAAGAAAACATATATACTTTATATAAACATATGGAATAGAAAATTAAACTTCCTCCAAAGAGGGAAGAAAAAACGGTGCTTGTGGTCAAGGCAGTGAGCGCGATGCAGCACTGCACATTCCTGCATCTGGATACATACTGCAACCGGGGAGATATAGCTGCGGCTCAGCTGTGACATATCAGGGTACGGTCCTCTGGGAGGTGAAGCAGACATCGAGAGTCGCTGCAGGGTTCACTCAACCTGGGGCACAACCTGCTGGTGCCCCGAGTGAGGCGTCGTCAGAGTGAAATAGGACAGGACTGCAAGCGACTCAGGAGGACATTCCTCGACTGGTACTGTCGCTGCTGGCAAGTGTGGAGTGAGTCGACAGGGACGACTCAAGAACATCTGGAGGTCGTAACAGCATACACCATACTGCAGTGAGTGGGCTAGCAGTCAAAGTGACATCATCTTTTGTGCAGGCTGATCACTGAAGCTGTGACACGAGGGCTGACAGTCGCCTGCTGACAGGCTTTAACTGCGCTTGATGAGTGACATCTCTGGACAGTAGAGTTACAGCAGAAGGCAGTGTAAGCGTACCCAGACTGGTCATCTGCAATAACTGACTGACGGTCTAGGAGGTGAAGTGGAATGGTCTCGATGGGAGAATCGTCGCAGGTACGATTCAGCAAAGGCATCTACGAGCAGCGAGCAATAAGAGCTTTCAAGACGCTTGAACGCTGTAACTGACGCCTGACTGACAAATGTCAGCTGACAAGCACGTGGGGCATGGGTCACACCGAGTGACGAAGTAACACACAGGTGCTACATAGGACACACGAGAAACTGCACATATACTACACATGTGGTACAACATAGCTTACTAGCAAATGACGCTTTTCTGTATAAAATGTCACTAAGCAATACTGAACATGTGAAAACACTGACTGAGAGGAATAATTAATGAGCACTCCACTTATATCTTCTCTCAAACTTCTCAAAAATAATGAAAATAAAATGATCACTGTGAAACTTGAACACTCGGAACATCATGTGGGTGATGTCAGGCGGACGCCGTGATGGATGTCATGGGGAGACATCGCGAGTGACGTCAGGCAGCATTTGGGGACGTCCTGGAGTCAGGCAGCATCGTGACGTCAGCAGCATGTTGACGTCAGCTGAGTCAGCAGCATCGTAGTGCCACGTAATTTGAAAGGGACTAAGTATAGGCTGTTTACATCCGCTCGGCCACTTACGCATGTTGTCTGACACGGCAATACTGGCGGGCACGAAGGTGTAAACGAGCAAACAAGCAATAGTTACCCAGGGAAACTGGCTTGGTCACCTAACATATACATATACACAAGATGATTGCCGGTGTAAGCCTCCAAAAACTCTCCCGTTTCGAGCGTCGGGAAGAGAAAATCGGCTTGCCCATACAGCTGGACGGAGGACAGAGCAAGCCGATGTCGGCACTGGAACTAGAGTCTTCTATATACAGGTTGTCCACAGGGTTAGGCATCAATTTGACTGCACATCCTTGAGCGCTGTAACATCCTCGCATCTGCAAACAATGACTGACAGTAGCATTTCCTAAGGTGTGACATTTGACTCAAAAGGGCGATACTGCCCTTACCTTTATACAGGCTTTACAAGACACACTGGGTGCACATACTCACAATAACATTATTTCCATGGAATTCATTATACTACGGGTACCCTGCTACAATAAATTTTACATATTTACATGGTGTTTTCCACCCTGACTCCATTATTTACTAACTATACAATGTATGCGCATTAATCCCCATTTCTGCAAGCAAACAATTAGCGTAGCTAGCGTAGGAGTCGGACAAGTCAGTAGGTATGTCAATGTCACAGAAATGTACTGCTGTCCTGGGTCTCAGGCCATAAGTATGGAGCCTTACAGGACTGTCATCGGTCGTAGTGGTAGCAGGTGAAGAACTAGACAGGTTGTCACTAATATGAGTCTGATTGTGGCTTTGCAATGCGCGCGATTCCAGCTCTGCTTCGGCTTGCACATGATCAATATACTTCATGTGGTCAAGGTGAGCTTCTCTGATAGTTCCGGTAGCTATCTCTCTCACCTTGAACTTATTGCTGCGGAGCTGTCGTAGGACACGGTAAGGACCGACAAACTTGGGGACAAGTTTATGCATACCAGGGGTCTGCATCGGGTTGAGCAACATAACTTTGCAACCTGGTTCCACCTTACTTTCCTTAGCGTGGGCGTTGCGATCAGACATGAACCTATCTGTGGCTTTTATTAGGTTCTCACGTACTCAGTGGAAGACAAGCTGTGTGGTCCGCATCTTAACTATACCGGTGTTATCGGTGTCATAAGTTGGACTAGGCGGAGCAAACAGGATTTAAGGTAAACACTTATCTTAGCCGTACAAGGAAAACGGGGTGTCTCGCCAATCGAGCTGTTGAGGGAAGAGTTCAATGTACACTAAACACCTGCTTGTAATGGTAGATAACTTGACGCGTACTGCGAGTTAGTACCTATCCCTGACAAAACGGCCGAGACAGTCGCAAATGCTTTCCGTGAGCATATCGTTCTCCATCATACCTGCCCACGTGTTCTCCTGTCAGACAATGGGTCGGAGTTCATAAATGTCACGATCAAGGATCTTTGTTCCAGGTCGGCCTAGGGCCGCCACTGGTGCAGATCTTGGTGGTAGTAGCAAATACTCGAGAGAGGAGCCCTTGAAGTCCAAAGTGGAGCAGGGTTCCATGTGAACATCAGTTGGACATGTGTTAGTCACTCCCAAGATCAAGGCTAAGGCCTGATCCACCGCTGTCACCATTTATAACGATATGTTATTTGGCATTTTGGAGGCGGGTATGCAATGATAAGGCTTCAGAGGCTTCATACTTTATTTGTAATAAAGGTGCGAGTACACAGCCTGCGTGTTAGTGGCCATGGCCCAGGGCCATGCGCCTTGCTAGGGACAGAGGAGTTAGGCCTGTTGACTGACTGATGTCTGGGCGCCAAGTGGGGGAGGGCAGGGTGTCGCAGACTGACTTGGGGTATGCCTACAGGCTTGCCCTCTGGCGGAAACTATGGGAACAGCATAGCGCGAAATATGAACTCAGCTGGCAGACAGCATAGCTGTCTATGCAGACACAAGGCTGTCTACATAGCTCCCAGGGCCTGCACTTCAGCAAGGTCCATGGGCCTGCACTTCAGCTAGGTCCCTGGGCCTGCACTTCAGCTAGGTCCCTAGGCCTGCACTTCAGCTAGGTCCCTCGGCCTGCACTTCAGCAAGGTTTCTGGGCCTGCACTTGAGCTAGGTCTTTGGGCCTGCACTTCAGCTAGGTCCCAGGGCCTAAACTTACGGTAGGTCCCTGGGCCTGCTCTTCAGCTAGGTTCTTGGGCCTGCACTTCAGCTAGGTCCCTGGGCCTGCACTTCAGCTAGGTCCCTGGGCCTGCACTTCAGCTTGGTCCCTGGGCCTGCACTTCAGCTAGGTCTCTGAACCTGCACTTCAGCTAGGTCCCTGGGCCTGCACTTAAGCTAGGTCTCTGGGCCTGCACTTCAGCTATGTCCACGAGTCTGCACTTCAGCTAGGTCTCTTGGCCTGCACTTCAGCTAGATCCCTGGGCCCACACTTCAGCTAGGTCTCTGGGCCTGCACTTCAGCTAGGTCCCTGGCCCTGCACTTCAATTAGGTCCAAAACCCTGCACTTCAGCTTGGTCCCTGGGCCTGCACTTCAGCTAGGTCTTTGGGCCTGCACTTCAGCTAGGTCCATGGGCCTGCACTTCAGCTAGGTCCCATGGCCTGCACTTCAGCTAGGTCCATGAACCTGCACTTCAGCTATGTCCTTGAGCCTGCACTTCAGCTAGGTCCTTGGGCCTGCACTTCAACTAGTTCCCTGGACCTGCACTTCAGCTAGGTTTCTGGGCCTACACTTGCAGGTCCTGGACTGCACTTCAGCTAGGTCCCTGGGCCTACACTTCAGCTAGGTAACTGGGCCTGCACTTCAGCTAGGTCCCTTGGCCTGCATTTCAGCTAGGTCTTTAGGCCTGCACTTCAACAAGGTCCCTGGGCCTGCACTTCCGGTCCTAGCTGCACTTCAGCTAGGTCTGGGCCTGCACTTAGCTAGGTCCTGGCCTGCACTTCGCGTCCCTGGGCCTCACTCAGCTAGGTCTTGACCTGCACTTCAGCTAGGCCCTGGCCTCACTTGTGGTCCTGGGCCTGCACTTCAGCTAGTCCGGGCTGCACTTCAGCAGGTCCTTGGCCTGCACTTCAGCTAGTCCCTGGGCCCATTCGCTAGGTTCTGTGCACTTCAGCTAGGTCCCTGGCCTGCCTCAATTAGGTCCACCCTGCATTCAGCTTGGTCCCTGGCCTGCACTTCAGCTAGGTCTTTGGGCCTGCATTCAGCTAGGTCCTGGCCTGCACTCAGCTAGGTCCCAGGGCCTGCACTTCAGCTAATTCCATGGGCCTGCACTTCAGCTAGGTCCCTGGCCTGCATTTCAGCAGGTCACTGGGCCTGCACTTCATCTAGGTCTTTGGGCCTCTACTAGCGGTCACTGAGCCTGCACTTCAGATAGCCCTGGGCCTACACTTCACTAGGTCCCTGGGACTGCACTTCAGCTAGTCCCTGGGCCTCACTTCACTAGGTAACTGGGCCTGCACTCAGCTAGGTCCCTTGGCCTGCATTCAGCTAGGTCTTAGGCCTGCACTTCAACAAGGTCCTGGGTTGCACTTCAGCAGTCCCTGGGTGCACTCATAGGTCCTGAGCCTGCACTTCGCTAGGTCCCTGGGCGTCACTTCAGCTAGTCCCTGGCGTGCATCAGATAGATCCTGCGTGCACTTCAGCTAGGTCCTGGCGGCCTTCAGCTAGGTCCCTGATCGTCTTCAGCAGGTCCGGCCTGCACTTCGCAGGTCCATGGGCCTGCACTCAGCAGTCCTGGCGTCACTTCAGATAAGTCCCGGCGTGCACTTCAGCTAGGTCCCTGGGCGTGCACTTCAGCTAGGTCCCTTGACTGTCTTCAGCTAGGTCCCTGCGCCTGCACTTCAGCTAGGTCCCTGGCCTGCACTTCAGCAAGGTCTTTGGGCCTGCACTCAACTAGTCCAGGGCCTGCACTTCGCAGGTCCATGGGCCTGCACTTCACTTGGTCTTGCCTGCACTTCGCAGGTCCCTGGCCTGCACTCGCTAGGTCCCTGGGCCTGCACTTCACAGGTCCCTGGCCTGCACTTGCAGGTCCGGACTGCACTCAGCAGGTCCCTGACCTGTATTTCAGCTAGGTCCCTGGGCCTGCACTTCAGTTAGGTCTTTGGGCTTGCACTTCAGCAGGCCATGGGTGCACTTCACATGTCCCTGGTCCTGCACTTCAGCTAGGTCCTTGGGCCTGCACTTCAGCTAGGTTCCTGGGCTCACTTCAGCTAGGTCCCTGGCTGCACTCAGCTAGGTCCCTGGGCCTGACTTCAGCTAGGTCTCTGAGCCTGCACTTCAGCAGGTCCCTGGGCCTGCACTTCACTAGGCCGATCTTCATTTCAGTTAGGTCCATGTTCGCACTTCAGCTAGGTATGGGCCTGCACTTCAGCTAGGTCCTGGGCCTGCACTTCAGCTTGGTCCCTGGGCCTGCACTTCAGCTAGGTCTCTGAACCTGCACTTCAGCTAGGTCCCTGGGCCTGCACTTAGCTAGGTCTCTGGGCCTGCACTTCAGCTAGTCCACGGTCTGCACTTCAGCTAGGTCCTTGGCCTGCACTTCAGCTAGATCCCTGGGCCCACACTTCAGCTAGGTCTCTGGGCCTGCACTTCAGCAGGTCCCTGGCCCTGCCTTCATAGGTCAAAACCCTGCACTTCAGCTTGGTCCCTGGGCCTGCACCAGCAGGTCTTTGGGCCTGCACTCAGCTAGGTCCATGGCCTGCACTTCAGCTAGGTCCCAGCCTGCACTTCAGCTAATTCCATGGGCCTGCACTTCAGCTAGTCCTGGCCTGCATTCAGCTAGGTCCTGGGCCTGCACTTCACTAGTTTGGGCCTCACTTCAGCTAGGTCTGGCCTGCATTCAGTGGCTCGGCCTCACTTACAGGCTGGCCTCAGCTAGGTCCCTGGGCCTCACTTCAGCTAGGTAATGGGCCTGCCTTCAGCTAGGCCCTTGGCCTGCATTTAGCTAGGTCTTGGCCTGCACTTCCGCTGGGCGTCACTTCAGCTGTCCTGGGCGCCAGATGACCTGGGCGTGCACTTCAGCGGTCCCTGGCACTTGCTGGTCCCTGATCGCTAGCTAGGTCCGGGCCTGCTTCAGCTGGTCCATGGGCTCACCAGCTGTCCTGGGCCTTCAGATGCCTGGCGCACCAGCAGGTCCCTGGCGTGCACTGTAGGTCCTGACCTTTCAGCTAGGTCCTGCGCCTGCATCAGCTAGGTCCCTGGGCCTGCACTTCAGCAAGGTCTTGGGCCTGCACTTCAACTAGGTCCATGGCCTGCACGCTAGGTCCATGGGCCTGCACTCCTTGGTCTGCCTGCACTTCGCTAGGTCCTGGCTGCACTGCGTCCCTGGCTGCACCAGCTAGGTCCCGGGCCGCACTCAGGTCCTGGACTGCACTTCAGCTAGGTCCCTGGACCTGTATTTCAGCTAGGTCCCTGGGCCTGCACTTCAGTTAGGTCTTTGGGCTTGCACTTCAGCTAAGGCCATGGGCCTGCACTTCAGCTATGTCCCTGGTCCTGCACTTCAGCTAGGTCCTTGGGCCTGCACTTCAGCTAGGTTCCTGGGCCTGCACTTCAGCTAGGTCCCTGGGGCTGCACTCAGCTAGGTCCCTGGGCCTGTACTTCAGCTAGGTCTCTGAGCCTGCACTTCAGCTAGGTCCCTGGGCCTGCACTTCAGCTAGGTCTCCTGGATCTTCATTTCAGTTAGGTCCATAGTTCTGCACTTCAGCTAGGTCTATGGGCCTGCACTTCAGCTAGGTCCCTGGGCCTGCACTTCAGCTTGGTCCCTGGGCCTGCACTTCAGCTAGGTCTCTGAACCTGCACTTCAGCTAGGTCCCTGGGCCTGCACTTAAGCTAGGTCTCTGGGCCTGCACTTCAGCTATGTCCACGGTCTGCACTTCAGCTAGGTCTCTTGGCCTGCACTTCAGCTAGATCCCTGGGCCACACTTCAGCTAGGTCTCTGGGCCTGCACTTCAGCTAGGTCCCTGGCCCTGCACTTCACTTAGGTCCAAAACCCTGCACTTCAGCTTGGTCCCTGGGCCTGCACTTCAGCTAGGTCTTTGGGCCTGCACTTCAGCTAGGTCCATGGGCCTGCACTTCAGCTAGGCCCCTGGGCCTGCACTTCAGCTAGGTCCCATGGGGCCTGCACTCAGCTAGGTCCCTGGGCCTGCATTCAGCTAGGTCCTGAGCCTGCACTTCACTAGGTCCCTGGGCCTGCACTTCAGCTAGGTTTCATCTGCAGTTCTGCACTTCAGTAGTCATGGGCCTCACCACTAGGTCTGGGCCTG